>WNWK01000394.1:362500-382500 GCA_009830355.1 Cherax destructor
ATACCTCCTACCTTCCATACCTTCTACCTTCCATACCTCCTACCTTCCATACCTCTACTTTCCATACCTCCTACCTTCCATACCTCCTACCCTTCCATACCTTCTACCTTCCATACCTCCTACCTTCTTCCATACCTTCTACCTTCCATACCTCCTACCTTCCATACCTCCTACCTTCCATACCTCCTACCTTCCATACCTCCTACCTTCCATACCTCCTACCTTCCATACCTCCTACCTTCCATACCTCCTACCTTCCATACCTCCTACCTTCCATACCTCCTACCTTCCATACCTCCTACCTTCCATACCTCCTACCTTCCATACCTCCTACCTTCCATACCTCCTACCTTCCATACCTACCTTCATTTTCCTGCTTGTGTGAGTATCCAGTAAATAGATAAGGCCAGACCTGACCTGTGCATCAAGGTTATTGATGAGAAAATAAGTACGGTTAGCTACCTCTCCTAACCGTAGTTGAGACCATGATTGTAAAGCTGAAGGCTCTCTTCCCACGGACGAGGTTATGGCAGTATTACTTAATATTTTCTCCCCACGGAAGAGGTCATGTCAGTATAGCTGAAGGCTCTCTTCCCACTCGTTCTGGTCACACTGCCGGTCTGTACTTCAGCTAGTGAATCAACATTTGAAGGGTAAAGTGAAATTAGAAATTTGTACTCCTATTATTGCTGCTGATGGTTCAACTGTTACTAGTCCTGCTAATACTACTACTGCTTATGCCGCTGCTACTGCTACAACAGTATCTACTATTACGTCTACTACTACTGCTGCTGCTATTACTTTTACTACTAATAATAACAATATGCTCAAGAACCCTAGATAGTCCATGTTAATAATAGTAACACTACCTCTGTCACTCGTCTAGGTGAGGCAGCCTGTCACCCAGCCTGTCTACAATATTTATTTTATTTATTTAGCTTGGTCATGATAAGCGTAATGACGAGAAGGGAGGGTAGGATGAAACGAGGAAGAAGAGAAAGGGGGAAAAGGCAGGTAAGGATGAAGGAATCGAAATAGGTTATGGGTAAGTAGGAAGAGGAGGAGGGAGGGAAAAGGGAGAGAGAGATGCGTGGCCTGTCTGTTCAGGGCTCGGGGTGGGCAGCGCAGTGGCCCTCTGTGGCATGGTGCAAGACGGCGCTGATGCGCCAGTCATATGTGCAACACCTGGGTATCTTTATTTGGAAAGAGAAAGAGAGAATTTTAAAGTTCTCTTCAGAGATGATACAGAGAGACACTGGGGTAATCAGTCCCTCTACCTTAAATAACCATACACTGTCTTTGTATATCATTTCTAAGATGAGGTAATCAGTCCCTCAGCCTTGCATATCATCTCTGATAAAGCCAAAGGTTGGTGAAACGTCTTCAGATAAAGATAACTAGATGTTACACACATGTCTAGTTCCTCATCATGTCAGCACTGTATTCCATTAAAGCGACAGAATTGTTCCGGAGTGGGCCCGTGCTGTTGGGCTCTCTGTACGTGGTGAAGCACTTCTCGTGTTTCCTGAAGGTCTGTCTATCTTGCAGGGTGTGGAGGAGGTCCTGGCAGGGGATGTCGAGGGATGGGAAGTGCGGGTGCTTGATCCTCCCACGAAGGAGTCCTTGGTGGGGTGTAGGTGGGGCGTATTGCTTGGCGGTGCCAACACTGTCGTGAAATGGGACGATATCTTCGTTAGTCGGTGATGGCTACTTGGGAGATGTTGATTCTTGGGTGAGAGAGAGAGAGAGAGAGAGAGAGAGAGAGAGAGAGAGAGAGAGAGAGAGAGAGAGAGAGAGAGAGAGAGAACTTTAAAGTTCACGTCGAGACTATCTGCGAGGAGTATTCTCTACTATCAAGATTAAGGACTATCGTGTTTTATCTAGAATTCTAGGTGTCAGTCAGAGAGAGGAGAGAGAGAGAGAGAGAGAGAGAGAAAGAGAGCAAGAGAAAGTGTGTGTGAAAACACACACACACACACACAGAGGCTATGAATCGACCCCTGCAACCACAACTAGGTGAGTACACACACACACACACACACACACACACACACACACACACACACACAGCGAGGCCCCATCGACTATATGCCTCAGAGTGATGACGGATGACGAATTCCCAGTTACCATGTCAAGTGGTGGAGCGTGCGAGCAATATTTCGCCTTATGCTCTCCCGAGATAAGCTCCATTTCTCCGCCCTCGCCAGCCAGTTCCCCAAAATTACAGGAGTGAAAATTGGCCTAATTACAGGGTAGGACGTCTTGCCTATTTTATTATACCTTTTTTATTTATTTTTTTGGGGGGCATTTTGGCATGATTTTAGAGCAAGCTACCGCACGGGCATTTACAATGTTGAAAGAGTCCCCGAGCGAACGTAAATTCTGGCTTTCAGGTAAGAGCGTACCTGTAGTCGCTTCCGGAGGTCACTGTCCCTCCAGCGACCCGCTTCCGGAGGTCACTGTCCCTCCCGCGATCCGCTTCCGGAGGTCACTGTCCATCCCGCGACCCGCTTCCGGAGGTCACTGTCCCTCCCGCGACCCGCTTCCGGAGGTCACTGTCCCTCCCGCGATCCGCTTCCGGAGGTCACTGTCCCTCCCGCGACCCGCTTCCAGAGGTCACTGTCCCTCCCGCGATCCGCTTCCGGAGGTCACTGTCCATCCCGCGACCCGCTTCCAGAGGTCACTGTCCCTCCCGCGATCCGCTTCCGGAGGTCACTGTCCCTCCCGCGACCCGCTTCCGGAGGTCACTGTCCCTCCCGCGATCCGCTACCGGAGATCACTGTCCCTCCCGCGACCCGCTACCGGAGGTCACTGTCCCTCCCGCGACCCGCTACTTGAGGTCACTGTCCCTCCCGCGATCCGCTACCGGAGGTCACTGTCCCTCCCGCTACCCGCTACCGGAGGTCACTGTCCCTCCCGCGACCTGCTTCTCGAGGTCACTGTCCCTCCCGAGACCCGCTTCCGGAAGAATTTGATCCAGTTCAACCATGCTGTTGTTGTTGTTGTCTGCTTATAAAGGCACAATATATGCGGTTTGTGGTGTTTTATTGAGAAGACGTTTCACCCATCGGGAACGAGTCGATCAATTTATTGGTGGACGAAACGTCGTCTCGATGCCTTCAGTTGATTTTTGTGTCTGAATATTTTTTTCCGGTGTATTGGTCTACTGATACTGGCTGTTGCTGTTGACGTCACAACTCACCCACACTGCCGTCACAGCCTGGTTGATCTGGCACTTGGTGGAGATACTTGTCCAGTTCCTCTTGAAGACTTCTACACTTGTCCCAGCAGTGTTTCTGATATCTTCTGGAAAGTTGTTGAATAGTCTGGGGACACGGATGTTGATACAGTGTTTCCTTATTGTACCGACGGTGCCCCTGCTTTTCATTTGGTTTATTTACACTTCCTCCCATACCTCTCACTGCAGTATGTTATGGCAGTGTGCAGATTTGGAACCAGGCCCTCGAGTACTTTCCAGTTATATATTATCATGTATCTCTCACTCCTTCGCTCCAGTGAGTACATATTTCGTGCTTTGAGACATTCCAGGCAGTTTAAGTGCTTTATTGGGTGTAAATGACCTTTGTAACTGCTCCAGTTCTGATATCTCTCCTACCCTGAACGGGGCCGTCAACACTGAACAATACTCTAAATGAGAGAGCACAAGCTATTTTAATAGTGTTACCATTGACACTGTTTCCCTTATTTTGAGTTTCCGCTATCTACCCCATCACTGTCTTGGCTGTCGTGATATTTACACGGAGAAATCATTCACCTGAAAGTAAGAGGCTGGGCAGAGGTGCAGAATACCCTCAATTAAAAAGCAGGGGTACAATGAGTACACTAAGGGAAAACTCAGTAAGTGTGACGGGACCAAGACTTTTCAACACCCTCCCTTCATACGTAAAGGGGATTACGAACAGACTCCTGACTGTCTCCAAAATATAAATTGACAAGTTTTTCAATTCAGTTCCTGATCAGCTGGGCTGTGATGCTTACGTTGGAGTTCGTGCAGCTAGCACCAACAGCCTGGTTGCTCAGGCCATCCACCGCGAGGCGGATGACCGCGGGGGCGTTGACCCTCAGAACACTCTCCCGGTAGATCGGAAGGCCTAAGATAATGGTGGTCCATTGTTCCTCAGGAAACAGATGTATCTCCAAAAATGGGTCCTTGTCAGAAGGTTAAGCATCTGCTGGCCAACTGAATACAAGTTTTCACCCCATTAAGAAAAAAGACTAATGATCGCTGCATAGTAATGACCTCACATATGGTAAGAATGGCAGTAATGTATATCCCTGGAGCGAACAACAGGGGGAATATATTTCTGGTTTGTCAAGGGGCCTTTGACACGATCTCCCAAAGAAGACTAATTTACAAACTGGAAAAACGGGATGGAGTGACTGGCTGGGTGCTCTGGTAGACAACACTGAACACACACACATGACACAGCCGCAGTGATGGAGGAGGAGGCGTCAGGATGGACAGAGGTGGAGTCCCACAAGAGTCACTTCTTCGCCTCATTCTGTTCCTGGAGTATGTAAACGAAGTGACTGGGGGAGATAGATTCTCTCTCATGCTAATGTTTGCGGATGATTTAAGACTAATGAGGAGAATAAGACGGATTGGGACGATAAGATGCAACAAGAGGACTTGAACTAGCAACACGGATGGTTCAGCAAGTGGCTACTGGAGATCAATCTCTAGGAAAGCAGGAGGATGGGAACAGCATGCATGTGGCAAATCAGAGGAGCCGCACTACGTGAAAATTAGACTACTCGAAAAAATAAAAAAACGAACTTAACCTAACCTAACATAACCTGACAGAAACATTAAGCAAGTTGAGTGGGGCAGGATTTTAACATGGATTTCAAATGAGCAGGTACAGTTAGTTTAATGGACACAGTTAGTTTAATGGGCACAGTTAGTTTAATGGGCACAGTTAGTTTAATGGGCACAGTTATTTTAATGGGCACAGTTTAATGGACACGGTTTAATGGGCACAGTTATTTTAATGTGTACAGTTAGCTTAGTGGGCACAGTTAGTTTATTGGGTACAGTTGGTTTACCTTGAGACTAGGATATATTTTTTTTGTTCTAGTTGTGGGTAAGAAAGTGGAGAGCATAATGAAGAGGTGTATACTGGACGCTGATTCCTTACTCAAATTAAAAATCCTTGATATGACGAAGGTCAACAGGCCTTGGTGCTCAGCCTCACTCAGGTGAGTAAAACAACTCGCTTTAACACCAACATACACAAAAAAAAACACATACAAGTATAAACCCAACTTTGAGAGTTCCGTCATAAATGATTCCACAAGTTTATAGTCTCCTTTGCTTCCTACGACGCGAGTTTAACCTTTGCTTGGAGGTCAAACACACAATTTGCATAAGTTATTAACCCTGGCTTTGACCTTTGACCTAAGCTAAGCCAAACTCTGCAGGCTTCAAGCTATGACTTGTATTTCACCGAAATATTTGCATCTATGTATATCTTGCAAATATATATATATATATATATATATATATATATATATATATATATATATATATATATATATATATATATATATATATATATATATATATATATATATATATATATTATTTATCATCACTAAAACTTATAAATTTCGTTAGAGGAATTGTCATTGATTTACAGCCAAATTAAATATATGGTCGGCTTATATATATAACTCGCCCATAGGAGAAAACTATGGCGACGTTTCGGTGCGACTTGGGCCTTAACAAGTTGCGCCATATTTGTGTATTGCTCCAGTCACGGTATTTTTTTTTTTATTAACACATCGGCCGTTTTCCACCAAAAAAGAAGAAACACTTTCATCATCATTCGCTCCATCACTGTCTTGCCAGAGGCTCGCCTACACTACAGTTATTAAACTGGAACATATGAACACCCTCACCTTCGGGTGCGGGTACTGTACTTACCACCTCCAGGACTCAAGTCCTGGAGTCCTGGACTTGGTCAGCGAAACGATCGTTGCTCGATAAAACAAAAACCACAGCTTTTGCCTTTAAACCACACCTGACTGATCCTTAAACCTGCTGTAGATCAGATTGTATAAAGACGAGGTTTAAGATGAATAGAACAAGAAAACAGTGTTTTATCAGTAAAGATTAAAACTAGTTTACATGTGTGAGGGAAAAAACACAACCACCACGTCAGTCACAGTCACGATGGGTAGGGGGGGGGGTAAAACCGCAATAAAACGCCTAGAGTGATAAGCGTGCAGATTTGAACGTTTCCTGTGATTGCTTCTCCACCAGACGTCCCGGGCAGGGTTTTTTTAAGTTGAGGTTAAATGTACGTTTTTTTTTACTGATTTATGTAAAATTGCATATCGTAAACAAGCCTAACTTTACCTTAAAGAAAAATGCGTTTCGTAAATCGTCTAGAATTTTCAGAAAACGATTTGTACTAAATATTTTGTAAATCGCACAGAACATTCAGAAAATGTTCTGTTGTAAAGAAAAAAGAGGAGGGGGGGGGGGAGTTAGGTATTTATCGGAGCGATGTACGCACCTAATTGTGGTTGCGTGGGGGTCGAGTCTCGGCTCCTGGCCAGCGGAGGCTCACCCAACCCTTATGCAAACGAGGTGACGCACGGTGCTTACATAAGTCGACATATATCTCCAGAGCCATTGTCGATCGTCCTCCCCCCCCCCCCAGCTTGATCAGCTGGAGCCTCGACACTTTGAGTATTCCTCTTTTGTTATGGTCGATTTTTGTTGGGTTGTGGTTGTTGTTCTTGTTATTGCTGTGGTTGTTGTGGTTGTTGGTCTTGTGGTTGTTGTGTTTGTTGGTCTTGTGGTTGTTGGTCTTGTGGTTCCTGGTTTTGTGGTTGTAGTTGTGGTAGTCAATGTGGTTGTTGTTGTAGTTGTGGTAGCTACGTGTGGTGGTTTTTATAGCTGTGGTAGTTACGTGTGGTGGTATTTGTTGTAGTAAGAGTAGTTACGTGTGAAGGGTGTTGTAGTTGTGGTAGTTACGAGTGGTGATTGTTGTAGTTGTGGTAGTTACGAGTGGTTGTTGTTGTAGTTGTGGTAGTTACGAGTGGTGGTTATTGTAGTTGTGGTAGTTACGAGTGGTGGTTATTGTAGTTGTGGTAGTTACGAGTGGTAGTTGTTGCAGTTGTGGTAGTTACGAGTGGTAGTTGTTGTAGTTGTGGTAGTTACGAGTGGTTGTTGTTGTAGTTGTGGTAGTTACGAGTGGTTGTTGTTGTAGTTGTGGTAGGTACGAGTGGTGGTTATTGTAGTTGTGGTAGTTATGAGTGGTAGTTGTTGCAGTTGTGGTAGTTACGAGTGGTAGTTGTTGCAGTTGTGGTAGTTGCGAGTGGTGGTGGTTGTAGTTGTGATAGTTACGAGTGGTGGTGGTTGTAGTTGTGGTAGTTACGAGTGGTGGTGGTTGTAGTTGTGGTAGTTACGAGTGGTGGTGGTTGTAGTTGTGATAGTTACGAGTGGTGGTGGTGGTGGTTGTAGTTGTGGTAGTTACGAGTGGTTGTTGTTGCAGTTGTGGTAGTTGCGAGTGGTGGTGGTGGTGGTTGTAGTTGTGGTAGTTAAGAGTGGTGGTTGCATGCTAGGGGTTGTGGTGGTCAGGGGATTACCTACCAGCGCTCCTAATTGTTATGACTAGTTATATAATTCACTCTCCCCTTCCCTTTGTGCTCCCCCTTCCATTATCCCGTTCCCTATGTTATATTGCCCTATTATATACATTATATATATATATATATATATATATATATATATATATATATATATATATATATATATATATATATATATATATATATATGACAGTCAATGAGTTAACAGGAAAATGACAGTGGATCAAATCGAGGTCCTATAAGTGGTAGGTTTTTGTACCGCTCAAAGACGATGATTTTTTTTAAAATAGAAGAGTTTTGCAGTTGTTTTTCATGGTGCATATTGCACTAGTCGCTACTAGCTGCTGTACTATTGTTCCTTCCTACAACCACCGTAACTGTCTTGAAGTATCTAATCATCACCCCTCCCCCTCATAGCACTATATACAATGAATCCAGTTCAGTTTGTAGTGAATGACTGTAAAATGAATAAACATTCACACACACATACACACACACACACACACACACACACAGTAAGTGTACGTACGATCCTGGCCCATGGCCGGGCTCCGGGAGTAGAAAGACTCGAAACTCATCAAAGGTATATAAAGGGTCAAAACGTGGTAAAGCACCAGAATTCGACTCTCCGTTTACCTGAAAGGTCGTGGGTGCGATTCCGCTCGTGACCGTAAACTGTAAACGCTTTGAATACACGTCTTTAGCGAGCAAAAAAAGAAGGTAGCAAAGGTGAAATAGCCGGCACCACTCTAACAGCTGCTTCTACGCCTCGCTCTGGGTAACAAGGGATAGCGTCCGATATTGTGTTAATGTTATGTGATGTCTACTACTTCTGCTACTACTACTACTAATAATAATATTAATAATAATAATCTATCAACTCCAGGAAGAGAGAATTAAGTGCGGTAAACCCAACAAGTAATGGCTCAGCAACTCAGCAACGTACGATTATTAAATCCGGTGCGAGCCTGGTCCAGGGCCGGGCTGCGATACTATATAAAACTCTCGACACCCATCAGAGGTAAACTAAAGTGTAACTCAAAAATAATTCGAGCAGAACAAGCAACCAGAAATATAACCCTGGTGCAAGCAACCCAGAAATATAACCCCGGTGCAAGCAACCCAGAAATATAACCCTGGTGCAAGCAACCCAGAAATATAACTCTGGTGCAAGCAACCCAGAAATATAACTCTGGTGCAAGCAACCCAGAAATATAACCCTGGTGCAAGCAACCCAGAAATATAACTCTGGTGCAAGCAACCAGAAATATAACCCTGGTGCAAGCAACCCAGAAATATAACCCTGGTGCAAGCAACCCAGAAATATAACCCCGGTGCAAGCAACCCAGAAATATAACTCTGGTGCAAGCAACCCAGAAATATAACTCTGGTGCAAGCAACCCAGAAATATAACTCTGGTGCAAGCAACCCAGAAATATAACTCTGGTGCAAGCAACCCAGAAATATAACTCTGGTGCAAGCAACCCAGAAATATAACCCTGGTGCAAGCAACCCAGAAATATAACTCTGGTGCAAACAACTCAGAAATATAACTCTGGTGCAAGCAACCCAGAAATATAACTCTGGTGCAAGCAACCCAGAAATATAACTCTGGTGCAAGCAACCCAGAAATATAACTCTGGTGCAAACAACTCAGAAATATAACTCTGGTGCAAGCAACCCAGAAATATAACTCTGGTGCAAGCAACCCAGAAATATAACTCTGGTGCAAGCAACCGTTATCCAGCCCTGTAATTTCCTATATTTGTCTATGTTTCTGCACTTCTCAGACATCAAACTACCTTCTGGTATACGATGGCTTAACATGCAAGTCTATTTCTCTAATTAAAATGTATATTTCGTGGAGAAAAAAAAATATCTTTGGTCTGCAAACAAAATTTGCATATTTTTGTTTGCTCGCCTCAATTCCTCTGTTATTTAAGACTTTATTTCTTATCTGTGGTATACAATTTGCAACTAGCAAAAAAAAAAATCCGTGACTGAAGCAATTCACGAATTAAAATACCGTAGCTGACAGTACCGTAGACTGAGCAGTACACAGCTGACAGTACTGTAGACTGAGCAGTACACAGCTGACAGTACCGCAGCTGGAACAGTTCACTACTCACCCAAAATTTGGAAAAGAACCCTTATACGAGGTTTAGTACCATTACTGAACCCCTTATCAAGTCGAAGACAGACCGAAACGTCCTCTAATTCGATGTATTTCTGTTAGTATGCGTTCCGAGAAACGTATCCCCGTGTTTTATAAGCCCAACCCCTGTCCCTCAAGCAAGCAAAATGAATGGTGCAGAGTGGTCGTAAAATTGTAATGCAGCAATCCATGAAAATGTTTGTGTGTGTGTGTGTGGTGTGTGTATGTGTGTGTGTGTGGTGTATGTGTGTGTGTGTGTGTGTGTGTGTGTGTGTGGGGTGTGTGTGGTGTGTGTGTGTGTGTGTCTGCTAAAAGAAAAGCCATGGTACGGGTGGGGATCGAACTCGCGGCAAATGTGTCTGCTTATGTATTGAAAATAGGAAACTCTAAAGTCTCACTTTACAGATAAAATTGAGAGATATTCACTCTTCGGCGAAACGTGAAGGAATTCGTGAAGCCTTTGAGAGACCTTCGAACTCTGCTGACCCCATTCCGGGGAATCTTGGGACGGCTTACATGACACTGGTCACAGTGCATCCACAGGCGCCAGCATTTGCGCGTGTACCTTGCCCTTGTCGCCGGGCGTCGGCACTGAAATTTACGAGCCGATAGCTTTTTTTTAGTCGGGGATTCGATCCCCGGACCTCAGTGATAGGAGGCGCGACTCTCACCACTGGGCTACGGTTGTTCGTATAACGACGGAACACGGCCATTTCGTGTTACGAAACGTAACATTAGCGAAACTATAGAGGAAAGGTAAAAAAAACAGTTCTGTCAGCCACTTAACATACGAGATTACAGAGATAAATTATCTCTCCCAAAAAAATTGAGTCATTGTCTCATTTACTTTCATTAGTTTGTGGTCGTTTTCAACTGTATTTTGTCATTGTCAGAACTAATAAAAATGTATGTGGAAACGCAAGGGGGTTGTAGGGTGGGTGTAGAAATGTGGAGTGGGAGTGATGAGTGGGTGTGAGTGATGAGTGGGTGTGGATGGTGGGAGAGGAAGTGATGAGTGGGTGTGGTGGTGGGAGTGATGAGTGGGTGTGGGTGGTGGGAGTGATGAGTGGGTGTGGGTGGTGGGAGTGGGAGAGATGAGTGGGTGTGGGTGATGGGAGTGGATGGGAGTGTGTGGAGTGGGAGTAATATATGAGTAACGGAATGGGAATGTATTAATTAAAGTTCGTGAAACACACACTAACTCACGTACATAAGCGAGTATATATGTACCAAAAGGTACATATCCTAGTATATATACCAGCAGACAAAATGTGTCACCCAGATGCTGAAAGTTCAAGAAAAGAACATGACGGAAATTGAATAAGTGGGAGCAAGAGAAGTGGCAGAGAGACAGACAGACAGAGACAGACAGAGAGAGAGAGAAAGAGACAGACAGACAGACAGACAAAGAGAGAGAAACTAGACGAGTTTCAGTCGCCACTTAAGCTGAAAAAGATATTCCCATTATCCCATAAGCCAACCCTCTGTGCGTCAGTGCGAAAGGAATAGTACAGAGTGCCGCATAGGTTTCTAATGCAGCTGAATATTAGCGTTAATAATCTGCAACCAATCAGAAGCGGCTTTCTCAGGTTATCGAGTGGAAACTCAGTTCGGAAATGATGTACAATGAAACTGACCAGAAGGCACCTGCGCATGTCAGTAGACTCGTGAACCTTAACATTGAAAGTTTGAAGCTGATCTCCTGATGCATTCTTGAGTTATAAGAGAATTTTTATATTTTTTGTCTTTAGCTACTTAGAGACTCTGTCATATTCAAAGTTGCTGACTTACATTCATAAGAAGTGCTAAACCCGTGGGAGTGGTGTAGAGCGTAGCGATTTGGAGACTGGGATATAATTAGGTTCTATCCAGGGGATGAGATGGATAGCTTCAGTTCTGTGGATCAAGATATCTGTACCAGGCAAGTCCCGTTGACGGAGACTGGAACAAGGTAGGTGGGTAGTTTGTGCACTGTTGGACTGGACAAATGAAAAGTGAGAGAGTCACTGGCTCTATTTAGAGCTTACCAGGGGAGACACGGTATCTGTGAGTCAGGAGGTGGATATATGCGAAGATTGGTACACAACCTTCCAAGGTCCTGTGAGAGAAAACTCGGAAGTTGAGGTGGAAGTGAGCTACTCTCTCACTCAGTCCCTTTCTTTTTTTCTGGCTCTCTCACACTCATCTCCTCTCTCTCTCTCTCTCTCTTCTCTCTCTCTCTCTCTCTCTCTCTCTCTCTCTCTCTCTCTTTCTCTCTCTGTCTATTTCCATCCTACTTTCTCTATCACTACCTTTATCTTTCTCACACTCTTCCTTTCTCCCTCACTTTCTCAAATCCTCTCTCTCCATCTTCCATCCCTTCTCTCTCCACTCTCTCTCTCCTCTTCTCTCTCTCTCTCTCTCTCTCTCTCTCTCTCTCTCTCTCTCTCTCTCTCTCTCTCTCTCTCTCTCTATGTCTCGTCCTCCTTCCTTAGCTGTCGCTTGAATCACATTTCTGACCCCTTATTTTCCCTTCCTAAATTCCTCTCTTACTCTTCCCCTCCCTCCCTACCTCTCTCTCTATTCCTTCCTCTCTCCCTCTCCCTCTCCGTCCCTCCCTCCTCCTCTCCCTCCCTCCTTCTTTAACTCCACCACTATAACCAACACTTTGATATTGACTACACCCTCGCCAGCCTCCCTCCCTCTCTGGTATTAAAGGCCCTTTCGACACTCCTTTGAACTCCCTACCTCCTCTCTCTCTCTTTCTCTCCCTTTCTTTCTCTCTCTCTCTCTCTCTCTCTCTCTCTCTCTCTCTCTCTTTCTATCTATCTATCTATCTATGTATCTATGTATCTATCTATCTATCTATCTATGTATCTATCTATCTATATATCTACCTATCTCTTGACTATGTAGTACTTTTTTTAACAAGGCTTGCCTACTTGGCATATTCGGCAAGGATTGTCTTTCCAGGGAAAATAAATTTATATTCATTGTGCGCACAAAATAATATATTGCAAAATCATATCAAAGGTATATCTAAGGTATATTTATGACATGCATTTTAGATAGCATTAAACTATAGTACGTTATGCATATACAAGCACAGAATTTTCAACAAGCTTGTGTATGTGTGTGTGTGTGTGTGTGTGTGTGTGTGTGTATGTGTGTGTGTGTATTAGTCCAATTTTTCTGGAATTAAATTAATAATTTCAAGGACCCTTGCTGCCTACCACAGAAGAGTCATACTCCCGCAAACACAGCTAATTGGTGTTTTTAGCCCTAGCCTGCCCCTGCCTTGTGTGTGTGTGTGTGTGTGTGTGTGTGTGTGTGTGTGTGTGTGTGTGTGTGTGTGGGAGAGAGAGAGAGAGAGTGTGTATGTGTGTGTCTAAATTCTGGTCCGTAATGTAAGTCCATCGCTCACGGCCTCTCAATGCCTTGTCGATAGTGATATACACGACCCGGGATTTGGGGGGAGGGGAGCGTGGGTTAGGGAATATCTTGGCGTTGGGGAGGTGGTGGAGTTGGGGGCAACACCCCACCATATGGGAGATTTTAAGATAGTGTTCCGGGCCCCTGGTCTTGACTTAGCTTGGTCTTACAGTCACTTCACGTCTCTCTGAAATCTGGCTGAAGTCTGACTTCACGTCCTTGTTGACTAGAAGCGACATCACTCGCTACTGATTAACTACCCCTATTATTATCATCATATTCTTATCATATTCTGAAGGTAATCAGATTTGATCCAAGGGTCCTTGGATCAAGAACTCTTCATGAGCATCAACTCACATACCCTAAACAAGGGTTGGGAAGCCTAGTCTTGGCAGGAGTCGTCTAGCTAGAACAAGCCTAGAACTATCTCGACTTGATTTTCCCCTGGCTTGGGTTAGAGTGGGCTTGGCTTGGCCTGGTCGACCAACAGTAGCAGCAATCTGCCCAAATTAAACCTTCGAAGCCGATTTCCTGAGATTGTTTCCCCCCCGCCCCTCTCCTTTCCCTCTTCGACAAGTTTTTATGCCTCTCTTACAGATTTAATACCGCTGTTAGTCGTTTTATGTCTTCTTACGTGTTTTTTTTTAATCCTCCTTTACGGTTTTTATGTTTTTTTCTCGAGTTTGAAGAGTAGAACAGCACAGGAACTAGCTGATCCATTGTTCATGATAATACATTGTGTCAAATGCAACATGTCTGTGGATAAATTACCAAGATCAGTAGATTACAGGAAGCTACCACAGCTAGACTAGAGCTAGGCTGTTAGGCAAAAGGCAACGTTTCGCTCTCCAGGAGCTTGACAAAGCTCCTGGAGAGCGAAACGCTGCCACAATAAATCGTCACACTTTCGCATATGGCCTTTTACCCAACATTGTCAGAAATACTAGCAGTATTTGCTAGGGCTAGGCTGCAGGTATTTCTGGCAGTACAGTTTTAGGGAGATGCCACTTAATTCAAATATAAAATGTGTGGACAAAGACAGGGTCAGTCACACAGTGTCCAAACATTCAAACTCTCAGAGACACTTCCGGGCCAACTATATACGAAATGACAATCACTTCGTTGTTAATATTAAGAAATATTGGTGTTATGATCCAGATTTTGCACTTTCTAAGATAATGTGACTAAGATAATGTGACTAAGATAATGTGACTGTAAGATAATGTGACTGTAACCTAATATAACTGTAACAAAAATAATGTGACTATATTGGCTGATTGTAGCATAATAATATGACTGTAACAATAATAATGTGGCTTTAACATAATGTGACTAATATTAATAATGTAATTAATAATGGCCAATGTTTTTAGGGATAATGATAAGATTCTTGAAATTTTCTTGATATTGTGTCTTCATATGGAATTGTGTAGACTAGTTATGGTGAAGAAATTGTTATATATGAAATGACTATACGATTTTTTTTTATTGTGAAGGGATGCTGGAGGGGGGTGGTGTCTTATAGAGACCCATCCATTGGGACCCATTGGCGATACGGTTCACAGGCTGTGCATGGGGGGGGGATGGGAGGTGCACCATAAGCAAGCCGTTCAGGTTACAGAGTAAATAAGACTTCGTTTTTTTTCGTCTCTGTCGTTTTTTGAGCATTTTTATGCCTTTTTTTTTTTTTAGTCGGGAGTTTCTGTGACTTTTTTTCACTAGTTTTTATGTTTCCTTTGACAAGTTTTTTTCCTTTTTGGGTCGAACTTTCGTTTGCGACGGGTTTTTGACGTTACTGCGTAGCGGGTTATTAGCTTTCAGCTCCTCTCTCTCTCTCTCTCTCTCTCTCTCTCTCTCTCTCTCTCTCTCTCTCTCTCTCTCTCCCTTCCCTCCTACCCTCTCACTTCTGTCAATGCACAGTGTTTCCCCTCTAATGATTTACACTCAAACCTCCGAGAAAAGGTTTTCAATGCTTGTTCAGTCGAGTGGGCTGTCGTGTAATAGGTAAAGGGAGGGAGGGAGGGGCCAAGAAGGGTGTCTGGGGAGGGGGGAGTAGTGAATGGGGGGGGGGCAGAGGAGAAAGAGACAAGTGCAAGACGAGATTTGTCGATAATGCCACGTGTCATAATCCACCAGACTGTTATGACACTACCCGGCCGTGTCTTGTGAAGCTGGGGGTCTTGTGCAGGTGGGGGAAGCGATGAGGATGACAACTATGGATGGGAAGAAGAGAAGAAGAAAGATACAGAAGAATCTTAAGAAGGAGACATCCAGAGGCAACTTTCATTTCATCAAACCTAAAATAAGGACCTTGAGAATGATCCCAGGTTCCCTGTGAAGCTGATCTCTGAACTACGAGGGCCTGGGATACGACCTTGTTAACAGAGCTAAAGTTTACATCATTAGAAGACCAGGCAAGGAGAGAGGAGACATTGCCACAACGTATAACGTACTCAGAGGCGCGCGAGGTTACCAGACTGTGTGAGTGGCTGGAAATACCAGAACGAGTGAGCATTGTCGGAGACACGAAGTTGAAATGAACCAAAGTTATACAATGTTAGACAATGAAGTATTCCGTCAGTGTGAGGATAGTGAAGATATAGTGAATGCAAGAGCTAGAGCTTAACCATCTCTATATGACTAGGTGAATACATGAAGACACACACACACACACAATCATTATATATATATATATATATATATATATATATATATATATATATATATATATATATATATATATATATATATATATATATATATATACATGTATTTGAGGGCAATGTGCGGTGTGAACATAATGCAGAGAATCTATAGCTTGGAGATTAAAAGGAGATGCTGGGATTCTAAAAGTATTATCCAGAGGGCAGAGGAAGGGTTGTTGAGGTGGTTTGGACATTTAGAGACGATGGAACAAAATAGAATGACTTAGAGAGCGTATAAATCTGTAGTGGAGGGAAGGAGGGGTAGGGGTCGTCCTCGGAAAGGTTGGAGAGAGGGTGTAAAGGAGGTTTTGTGTGCGAGGAGCTTAGACTTCCAGCAAGCGTGCGTGAGCATGTTAGATAGGAGCGAGTGGAGACGAATGGTTTTTATGGCTTGACGTGCTGTTGGAGTGTGAGTAAAGTAACATGAAGAGATTCAGGGAAACCGATTAGCCTGACTTGAGTCCTAGAGGGTCACTCTACCTTGTGTTTATATATATATATATATATATATATATATATATATATATATATATATATATATATATATATATATATATATATATATATATATATATATATATATTATTTATGGAATTAATTCCTGTCCAGTAAATGGAGAGAGAGAGAGAGAGAGAGAGAGAGAGAGAAGATGCGTGTCATATAATAATAACAATAAAGGGCCAAAGGTAAAGTCTTCCACTATCACCATAACTCACCACTATCAGTCCACCATTCCCATCCCAACCTTATTCCCATTCCAACCTTATTCCCATTCCAACCTTATTCCCATTCTAACCCTCATTCGCAATCCCTCCAGTTTCCACTTCCACTTCACTGCTATTCCTTCCTTCTATCTAAACTATCCCTCGTTTCTTTTCGCCTATCAAGTCTCTTTTATTAATCCTGTTCGTTTTCGACAGATAACCTTTTCTCCTTTACTTCTTCTTCCATCTGTTTCTGCTATACATCTTTTCTTCCTTTTCGTTATCCTTCTCTTCCTTTCTCTTCTGTCTTGTTACTCTATTTATTCTTTCCCACTTATGCCCCCCTTCTTTCTTTTCGTGCTTGTTTTGTTTATTTCTTCCATTTATTCTCCTCTTTCCTCTCTCTCGTCCTCCCTCCTCGCTCTCCATCTCTTCTTTTCTTTTTCCCTTTCCTAGTGCCTCTCTCCCTCTCTTTTCCTTCCTCTCACTCTCCTAGTCCCTGCCTCCTCCCTCCCTTCTCTTTCCTCCCTCCCTTCTCCTTCCTCCCTCCCTTCTCCTTCCTCTCTCCCTTCTCCTTCCTCCCTCCCTTCTCCTTCCTCCCTCCCTTCTCCTTCCTCCCTCCCTTCTCCTTCCTCTCTCCCTTCTCCTTCCTCCCTCCCTCCCTCCTCCCTTTCATTCATTCACTCTTGCGATGTTATCTCCTTTTTTATTGCTTCCAACAAATTTATTCTCCATTCCACATTCACCTTTACATGTCATGTCCCATGTTCCCTCCACATCTTCCTTTCCTCCCTCAGGAAGAAGGGAAGGGCTCAAGATCCAGTGAACTGGAGTGTTACCCAATAATGACATATCGACCCCTGCAACCACAAATGAGTGAGTACAAAATGCGTGCAGAGGCCCGGCCTTGGGCCAGGCTCGTCTGGTGTTTGCCTGGTCAACAACACGAGTTACCACACGGATTCCAAAAAAAGCAGAAATTATTTACATAAAACTGGCCAGAGAGAATCAGCTCAGTTGTTGCATGACCCTTGCCCAAGTTGCAGTCAATCAGGGTTGGAAGTTTGAAGCCGCTCGGGTGAAGTGTTCTCAAGTTATTAACGAAAACCTTTGAGGAAGAGAAAGTGAAAAAATCAGGCAGCTACTTCAAGGCGCCTACTATGCGGTCGAAACGTTACGGAATAAAGATGCCTAACTGTTATACATGTGTCTTACTTATCAACTTGACGGTATAGACACACACACACACACACACACACACACACACACACACACACACACACACACACACAACTAACTGTTATCACTAGGTTCCCTTGCCCACACAGCTGCAAGTGTCAGCATAACAAATTTTACTCGCTATGGAGCACATCGTGTTATATATATATATATATATATATATATATATATATATATTATATATATACTGTACGAGGGGCGTACGCCGTGTAATTAATATAACATTGTTATTACACCTGGTATATTTCGGAGTAGCTAAGGACTAGTTATATCATTCTCGTTACGCCAGTTTTTTTCTTTTTTTTACGACCTCTCTCTTTTATATGAACTTCGTTATGTCACTCTCGTTATGTTAGTTTTTTGCTATATAAGCCTCGTTATATCAGGTTCGGTATACCAGTTTTGTTTCATCAGTTTCATTTTTGACGTTTTGTTTTATCAATTTCGCTATAAAAGTGTCGCTAAATTAACTTTTATTTTGTGGGTGTATTTATATATGTCGTGGCGAATAAGTAAAACTTGCTATTTTGGCTTAAATAGCAACGCACTTCTTGCCGAATAGGGCAAGCGAAAATTTGTGTATGCAATAATTTCGCAAAAATCATTCTAAATCTAACGAAAAAAATATATTTCATTGTGTTTGTTATTAAATTATTGTAAACTTACATAAAATATATTTAGTTGGATTAGGCAAAATTAAATTACGCTTGTTATAATAAGGTTAGGTAAGTTTCCTAAGGTACTTTTGGTACAAAATTATTAATTTTTACATTAACATAAATGAATCTTATAGACACATCCGTCAGCATTATAGGGGTATATATATATATATATATATATATATATATATATATATATATATATATATATATATATATATATATATATATATATATGTATATATATACCAGTTTCGTCTCATTCTGCCTATATCCTGTTAACGAGTTCGCTATTATCACGGTGGAAAGGTCACGCAAGCCTTTGCTATTATCACGGTGTCCAGGACACGCAAGCCTTCCCCCGGCACGCCTAATAGTAGTTCTTTATGACCACGTAAACCATGTCCAAAGAATAAACCTTGATATGGCACTGATATGGCACTGAGGTACAGAGATGTACCCATGATATGGGAAACGTAGTACGCTTACAATACCGATATGGATCTCACTTAAGGTGGGCGAAATTGCGTATCTGAGGAATACCAGAGGAATTTCATTCTCCTTATCTGTTTCAGAGTCTAATTTGCTGGGAATGCTGCGTGTATTATTGTGAATGACTAAAGTACTGGAATGCTTAAAGTGTAGTGAGAAAAGTAATGACTGTCGACTACTTTAGGGAAGTGAACGCGAATGACCTCACTAAGGTCATATTTATTGACAACTTTGAGGTCCAAGGACCTTGATTACTTGCAGTACATGTTTTTGAGGTGATCAAGGTTCTAGAATCGAAACGTTCTTGAATAAGAGTCTCCATTTCACTCAATGTATAAAGTACTGGTTATGAAAAAAAAATCCCTTAAATTTCACCTGAAAAATATTGAAGGGGCTGGTTCCTCAGCTTCGCGCTGAATTAACCCTTCCAGAGGGAAGCACGCTAGATGGTGCATAATAACCAGCTGCGAAAAATTAGTATAGAGGTGCAATTTAGATTTTGCTCGGAGGGGCGAGGTTTATTGGGCAGCGACACTCGTGCAGTGAGTGAACACACCGCTATAAAAGCTGGTCATTATGGTTCAGATAGTTGACACGCGATTGACGATATCAACTTCATCCTTTGCTGCTGCACCATACAGGCCTTTGGAATTACAGTGTCCTTATCTACAGGTATAATTACTTTCGAGGTTAGTGTATCCTTATCTACAGGTATGTCTACCTTTTATCTTCAGTAATTGCAGTAAATGTTGCGTATTTTTCCGGTAAATGCTACGAACCTCTGTTGTAATGTGTTTACATTTTTCATAACTGAATGCAACACTTGTGCAACCCCTGGGTTTCCTTATTGTGGAAACGTTTCGCCAGCTTCATCAGTCGAATACAGAGAAGAACGGTGGAAGATGTGTAGTAGTTTGAGGTAATCAGTCCCTCAACCTCGAGATGTTCTCCTCAGACCTCAGTCTTCAGTGCTTGCCTAACCCTTTAGCGTGGTCATCTTCCACCTGTGACG
>WNWK01000394.1:387500-435000 GCA_009830355.1 Cherax destructor
TTTTACCTGGTATACTCAGTAAACTTATTCCCCTATAATTTTTACACTCTCTTTTATCCCCCTTACCTTTATATAAAGGAACTATACACGCTCTCTGCCAATCCCTAGGTACCTTCCCCTCTTTCATACATTTATTAAACAAAAATACCAACCACTCCAGCACTATATCTCCCCCTGCTTTTAACATTTCTGTCATGATTCCGTCAGTTCCAGCTGCTTTACCCCCTTTCATTCTACGTAATGCCTCACTCACCTCCCCCACACTCACATCCTGCTCTTCTTCACTCCTAAACGATGTTATACCTCCCTGGCCAGTACATGAAATTACTGCCTCCCTCTTTTCATAGATATTTAAAAGTTCCTCAAAATATTCACGCCATCTACCCAATACCTCCAGCTCCCCATCTACTAACTCCCCTACTCTGTTTTTAACTGACAAATCCATTCGTTCCCTAGGCTTTCTTACGTTGTTTATCTCACTCCAAAAATTTTTCTTGTTTTCAGCAAAATTTCTTGACAGAGCCTCTCCCATTCTTTCATCCGCTCTTCTTTTGCACTCTCTCACCACTCTCTTCACCTTTCTTTTACTCTCCATATACTCTGCTCTTCTATTAACACTTCTGTTTTGTAAAAACCTCTCATAAGCTACCTTTTACTCTTTTATCACACCCTTTACTTCTTCATTCCACCACTCACTCCTCTTTCCTCCTGCACCCACCCTCCTATAACCACAAACTTCTGCCCCACATTCTAATACTGCATTTTAAAACTATCCCAACTCTCTTCAACCCCCACTACTCCTACTTGCACTAGCCCACCTTTCTGCCAATAGTTGCTTATATCTCACCTAACTTCCTCCTCCCTTAGTTTATACACTTTACCTCTCTCTTACTTGCTGTTGCCATTTTCTTTTGTCCCATCTACCTTTTACTCTAACTGTAGCTACAACCAAATAATGATCTGTTGCCCTCTATAAACATGTACATCCTATATATATATATATATATATATATATATATATATATATATATATATATATATATATATATATATATATATATATATATATATATTTTATATATTCCTCCTAAAATATTATAAGCTACCAACATTATCCCTTTTAAACCTAGGTAAAATTCAGAGCTTGAAATTACAAAGGACATTAAATGGCCTCTCTGGGAACGCCTAAAACATTTTAACTTCATTTACTGAAACAAATGCAGGAAGATGAGTTACAATGCCAGAGAAAAAAAAAGACCAAAGGTCCGGCCTTAATTCTACACACAAATATAATTCTGTGCTGGAGTTTAGAGTTTGTAGATATTTAGTTAAATAATTCTTCTGGGGAAGTTTGAGAGTGTCGTTGTTTAATGTTTTTGCTGTTGGTTTTATTGTTTTGGGGTGCTCTTGTTGGTGTTGTTACTCGTTTCTTTGTTAGGTAGTGCTGTGTTTGTTTGTGTGGGGTGTTGTTGTTACGTGTGGGGTTATTGTTGGTTTGTCTTGGGTTAGATAAGCACACTGGTTTAGAAAAACGCATAAGTAAACACTAGGACATATTTATTACAAAGCGTTTCGGTCCTGGGACCTTGATCACTTCTAACATACATGTTGTTGTTGTAGATTTGCCGGTACTGAGGTGTGACACATAGTGACCTGAAGAATACCATATTGGGATGAGGACAGGTAGACAATGGGATCCTGTGACACCAGAAAAATACACGAGTGAGAGAGGGGTTGGGTTTGAGTGGGACTTGCACATGAGTTAATAGGGTTATCTAAGCTTATTATTCCTTGGGTAACATTGAAAATGGGTTGGACACATATTTTTGTTCATGGGTTTGGGTTTGAGAAGGATCTGCCTGGTATGGGCCAGTAGGTCTCCTGCAGTGTTCCTAAGTTCTTACGTTTGTGTTTGTTTAATGTAATTATGTTTGTCTGCATGCACTGTTTGCTTATTTGTCTGGCGACACTGTTGTTGCCAGTGTTTTTATGTTTTCTTGTTTATGGGTCTGTCGTTGTCCGCGTTAGGGGTTGGTTGAAATGCCCAGGAGCTAGGGCAAGTATCCTACCTCCAGCAAGGTCACAAACAGCAGCTGGGCCTAGGAGTCAGGACAAGTGACCTGCCTCCAGTAAGGTCACAGTGAGATCTGACTTAGAACCCAACTTAGTCATCCAGGCATTGTCACGTCATCATAATTCCCCCCCCCCCCATCAACTCCTCTCATATCTGGCATCTGACACAGCAGACATTGGCTGATAGCGACAGCTGGCATCGAGATCTAACAGACAGCTGACTCCAACAGCTCTGCCAGAGGGCAGAAACTGGTTATCATAAGAAAAGAAAAAAAGGCGTCTTTAAAGATTTTTCTATTAAGCTATTGAAGACAACAGAAGTTTTGCTTTCTTCTTCTTTTGACATTGTTCATTTCTCTCTCTCTCTCTCTCTCTCTCTCTCTCTCTCTCTCTCTCTCTCTCTCTCTCTCTCTCTCTCTCTCTCTCTCTCTCTCTCTCTCTCTCTCTCTCTCTCTCTCTCTCTCTCTCTCTCTCTCTCTCTTTAAGCAGGAACAACGACGTTGCTATTGTATTTTATACAACGCCTAGAGAATGGGAAGTAAAAAGGGTTGATCCGAGGAAGTGGAGGGATAATTGTAATTCAGTGGAGCAAGAGCCTATTACTCGTGTCAAGGCAGCGATGTTGATGGGTTCCTCAGTGCCACCAGAGGCTGACACCAGAGGCTTATATCAAGAGCTGACACCAGAGGCTTACACCAAGAGCTGACACCAGAGGCTGACACCAGAGGCTGACACCAGAGGCTGACACTATGACCTAACATCAGGAGGTGAGGCCAGAAGCTGACACCGGGAACTGACACCATGATCTAACATCAGAAGGGGGGTGAGGTCAGGAGCTGACAGGTGTGAACATATAGGGCACTGCTGCTGACTGAATACAGCTGTCACCTCAGTGACTGCTGTATATGTTGTAGTCTCGGAGCCACATTATCAATGTTTCTTTTCCAGGATTTATGTGTTTGAGTGGCGATTTATTATTTTTTATTGTTTGGTGTGTGTGTGTGTGTATGTGTGTGTGTGTGTGTACTCACCTAATTGTGGTTGCAGGGGTCGAGACTCAGCTCCTGGCCCCGCCTCTTCGCTGTCTGCTACTGGGTCTCTGCTCTCCCTGCTCCATGAGCTTTATCATACCTTGTCTTAAAACTATGTATGGTTCCTGCCTCCACTATATCTTTCTCTAGTCCATTCCACTTCCTGACTACTCTGTGGCTGAAGAAATGTTTCCTGACATCCCTTTGACTCATCTGAGTCTTCAGCTTCCAGTTGTGTCCCCTTGTTTCTGTGTTCCCTCTCTGAAACAACCTGTCACTATCTACCTTGTCAATTCCCCGCAGTATTTTGTATGTCGTTATCATGTCTCCTCTGACCCTTCTTTCCTCCAGTGTTGTTAGTCCTATTTCCCTCAATCTTTCTTCATAAGACAGACCCCTGAGTTGTGGAACTAACCTTGTCGCAAACCTTTGCACTTTCTCCAGTTTCCTTACGTGCTTGACCAGGTGTGGGTTCCAGACTGGTGCTGCATATTCTAGTATGGGCCTGACGTACACGGTATACAGTGTCTTGAACGATTCCTTGTTAAGGTAACGGAACGCTAATCTAAGGTTTGCCAGACGCCCATATACTGCCGCAGTTATCTGGTTGATGTGTGCCTCCGGAGACGTGCTTGGCGTTATACTCACTCCAAGGTCTTTCTCCTTTGCCGAGGTTTGTAGCCTTTGTCCGCCCAGCTTGTACTCTGTCAGCGGTCTTCTTTGCCCTTCTCCGATCCTCATGACTTTGCATTTGGAGGGATTGAATTCGAGAAGCCATCTGCTAGACCAGATGTCGAGCTTGTCCAGGTCTGTTTGCAGCCCTGCCTGGTCCTCTTCCGATGTGATTCTCCTCATTATTTTCACATCATCCGCGAATAGAGACACTTCTGAGTCTATCCCGTCCGTCATGTCATTTACATATACCAGGAATAACACTGGTCCTAGGACTGACCCCTGCGGTACACCGCTCGTCACAGGCGCCCACTGTGATACCTCACCACGCACCATGACCCGTTGTTGCCTCTCTTTGAGGTATTCCCTGATCCATTCCAGTGCCCTTCCTTTTATACCTGCTTGTTCTTCCAGCTTCTTTACTAATCTCATGTGAGGAACTGTGTCGAAGGCCTTCCTGCAGTCCAGGAAAATGCAATCAACCCACCCTTCTCTCTCCTGCCTTACCTCTGTTACTTTATCATAGAACTCTAGGAGGTTTGTTACACAGGATTTGCCTTCCCGGAATCCGTGCTGTCTGGTGTTTATTATCCGTGTGTGTGTGTGTGTGTGTGTGTGTGTGTGTGATTAGTTAGATGTTTACAAATTTTACCGGAAGTATAAAAAATTGGATACACTCGCAGTGTGCTGCTTCCTCCTCCTCTGTGTGTCAGTTAAACAGAGGGAACAGAAAGTTGACTGTTTCCTCAGAGACCAACGCTCACAAGGTTGGTCTCGTCTGTTGGGTGACGAAGTCTTTCCCTTTGTGTGTCTTCTTCGCCTTCTGTTTTTTTTTTTTTTTTTTTGTCTTCTGATTTTTGTTCCTTTCTCTTTTTTTCGTTTCTTGTTTTTTTTTTGTCTTCTTTCTCCCGCTTCTCGTTGTTCGTTTTTTCCGGATTTTTTTCAACTTCGAGTTATTTTCTACGTCTTTTTCAGTTCTTGTTTACTGTCTTTTTCATCTTCCTGTGCCTCTGCTTTTTGTTTTGTTTTCGTATCTGTGTTGATTCCAGTTTTTGTTTTGAGTTTTACTCTTCAGTCATCCCATTCGCTATTGCACTGTTTCTCCCACTTCTCCTCGTTATTCTTTTTTCCCCTTCCACCTCCTCCTTCCCTACACCGACTGCTTCAACATTTTCATTAATTTTTCCCTACTTCTCACTTCCTCTCCTTCCTCCTCCTCTCTCTCTCTCCCTCTTCTCCTCCCGTCCTCTCCCTCTCCTCCTCCTCCCTTCCTCTCCCTCTCCTCCTCCTCCCGTCCTCTACCTCTCCTCCTCCTCCTCCTCCAGTCCTCTCCCTCTCCTCCTCCTCCTTTCTCTCCCTCCCTTCCTCTCTTCCTCACCTTTAAACAAGCTCTGCCTCTGACATCAGATCCCACAATTTATTTCTCACTAAGAAGATATAATGAGAACTGCGACTTTAAAATCTTCTCCCCATGTCTTACCTCATTTCCGTAATCATAGTGGCGGTTCTCCCTTAACCTCTCAACCGTGGCTGTGTGTGTGTGTGTGTACTCACCTATTTGTGGTTGCAGGGGTCGATTCATAGCTCCTGGCCCGAAGTGTGTGTGTGTGTGTTTCGTGGAATGATGGTGAGTGGGTGTTAGTTTAATATCTTTATTATGCACCCCAGACCCAGCCTGTGGGCGGTAGTCAAAAGATTACAGAGGTAGATAATGGGTCCAGGGACTGGGCCACAAAGTTTTGATAGCTGAATAAGATACAAAGGTTAAAAACTATTTATATGTTTATATCTAGTGATTCTAGTCACAATCATGAACAAGTTACAAACGCAATGAACTATCCACACGTCTGTATCTGGTCGCAACTCCGATGAGTTATTAATGCAAATATTAATTAGGTCACACACACACACACACTGTGTGTGTGTGTGTGTACTCACCTAGTTGTGGTTGAAGGGGTCGATTCACAGCTCCTGGCCCGCCTCTTCACTGGCCGCTATTGGGTTACTCTTCCTGCTCCATGAGCTTTATCATACCTCTTCTTGAAGCTATGTATGAATCCTGCCTCCACTACATCGCTTCCCAAACTATTCCACTTCCTGACAACTCTGTGACTGAAGAAATACTTCCTAACATCCCTGTGATTCATCTGAGTCTTCAACTTCCAACTGTGACCCTTTGTTGTTGTGTCCCATCTCTGGAACATTCTGTCTCTGTCCACCTAGTCGATTCCTCTCAGCATTTTATATGTTATCATGTGTCCCCTATCTCTCCTGTCCTCCAGTGTCGTCAGGTCGATTTCCCTCTTCTCGTAGGACATACCCCTTAGCTCCGGGACTAGTCTTGTTGCAAACCTTTGCACTTTCTCTAGTTTCCTTACGTGCTTGGCTAGGTATGGGTTCCAAACTGGTGCTGCATACTCTAGTATGGGCCTAACGTACACAGTGTACAGGGTCCGGAACGATTCCTTATTAAGATGTCGGAATGCTGTTCTTAGGTTTGCTAGGGGTCCGTGTGCTGCAGCAGTTATTTGGTTGATGTGCGCCTCAGGAGATGTGCCTGGTGTTATACTCACCCCAAGATCCTTTTCCTTGAGTGAGGTTTGTAGTGTTGTGTATGTGTGTGTGTGTGTGACCTAATTAATACACACCCACCAACATAGCATCACACACATACACACACACACACACACACACACACACACAGACAAGAAAGGTTAAGCTAAATCGGCCTGACGACACTAGAGGACAGGAGGGTTAGGGGAGACATGATAACGACATATAAAATACTGCGAGGAATAGATAAGGTGGACAGAGACAAGATGTTCCAGAGAGGGGACACATAAACAAGGGGTCACAGTTGGAAGTTGAAGACTCCTATGAGTCAAAGAGATGTTATGAAGTATTTCTTCAGTCATAGAGTTGTCAGGAAGTGGAATAGCCTAGAAAGTGACGTAGTGGAGGCAGGAACCATACATAGTTTTAAGACGAGGTTTGATAAAGCTTATGGAGCAGAGAGAGAGAGAGGACCTAGTAGCAATCAGTGAAGAGGCGGGGCCAGGAGTTATGAATCGACCCCTGCAACCACAAATAGGTGAGTACAAATAGGTGAGTACACACACACACACACACATGGTATGTTGGTGGATGTGTAGGTGTGATCAGACACTAGGCCGAAAGTACTTTTCGACTTTTCTCTTAAAAATTTCTGAACTTGTTCCACCAATGTTTCAGATATCTTGTGGGCCCACGGATGTTGATGCAATGTTCTCTTATTGTGCCCACGGCGCCTCTGCTTTCACTGTGATTATTTTACATTTTCCCCATATCTCTCACTACGGTATGTTGTTATGGCAGTGTGCAGATTTGGGACAAGGCCCTCATGTACTTTAACGTATACATTACCATGTATTTTTCTCTCCTCCGTTCCAGCAAGTATACATATTTGAGACATCGAGGCTTTCCCAGTAATTTAATGTGAATGTTTATTGGTTCCATGCGCGTAAATTATCTTTGATCCAGCTCTGATACCTCTCCTGCCATGTTCGGAGACGCCAACACTGAAAAATACTCTAGGCCAAAGAGCACAAGCGATTCACATAGTGTCACTATTGGCACTATTTCCCATGTTTTGAAAGTTCTCACTATCCACCCGTCATTTTCCTGGCTCTCAAACATTTGCCATATTGTGGCGTTTGAAAGACTTACACATGTGTGGCATCAAACCAATGTTCACATCTGCGGAATCATAACCGCATGTGCATGTGTGGGAAGAGAAGTATGTTGACATGAGTAGCATGCAAGTCGTCAGCATGAGGTAGCGCTGGATGTTGATGTCGTCTTCCACACGCACTGACTCGCTGACCATTCACACGACAGTTCCCCACAAGTGTCTTCATGCAGGTGAGGAGGGGCTTTTGACTTGAGAAATCGGAGCTACCCCTACCTTCCTCAGATCAAATCCACTTACTTTCTATTCCCCCAATGCGTTTCCTCTTAAACACAATATAATGATAATTCACAAGCAGCTATCAGACATGTTCTTATCCTAATACTCTCTCTCTCTCTCTCTCCATATTTTACTGTCTCCACCCTCTCTCCCTTTCTCTCTCCACTTCTTTCTCTCCTTCTCTCCTTCTTGACATCACCCGCAAACTCGTTTCTGATTTAGCCTTTCCGCTCATTACATGCTTCACCGGAAGACAAAGATCTTTATTGTATCCTTGGTACAGTTCTGTCGTAAGCTTGAGTCGCCAGCACGCCACTTAGCGTGCACCAGCACGCTACTTAGCGTGCACCAGCACGCCACTTAGCGTGCACCAGCACGCCACTTAGCGTGCACCAGCACACCACTTAGTCATATGAATTGATGCAGGTGTTAGCTATGATAAGCCTCGTCAACAGAGAGACATGTAGGTAGACGTGTTTGTTTACATTAGCCTAAGATTTTAATCTCACTAGGGGAGAGAGACACTTACTCAACGGCATCACAGAGAGAGAGAGAGAGAGAGAGAGAGAGAGAGAGAGAGAGAGAGAGAGAGAGAGAGAAGAGAGAGAGAGAGAGAGAATGAGAGAGAGATAAATACAGAGAGGTCAGGATACACATGTCACAAGCAGTATTTTTCAAGTTTTGTCTTGTATTGAGGTTAATATCTTTGCTGTCACTCACTGTCTGGTATGGTCAGGTTGGTCCGTGTGCACTGCAAGAGCGGTGCACTGCAAGAGCGGTACACTGCAAGAGCGGTGCACTGCAAGAGCGGTGCACTGCATGAGAGGTACACACACACGGACACTCGGGATTTCTTGCAATTTAGATTTGAAAGCGTAAGTGCTGAGGTGACGGTGGTGCTAGTGGTCGCGCCTCTGGTGGTGCTAGTGGTCGCGCCTCTGGTGGTGCTAGGGCTAGTGTTGTGGTTATAATGGTGCTGGTGGCGATGGGAGAGGGTGTTGGTGTTGCTGGTAGTACTAGTTTGGTGGCAGTGGATGCTTGCTATTTCAACCCCTCCTAGGAAGGTTGTGGTAGTTGATTACTCCAATCCGCTTTAGGAAAATGCAATAGCTGGTTATTGCAAATTGCCTTCGGGAAGATTGTGGTAGTTGGTCATTCCAGTTCCCTCCAAGAAGATTGTGGTAGTTAGTCATTCCAGTTCCCTTAAAGAAAATTGTGGTAGATGGTTATTCCAGTTCCCTCCTGGAAAATTGTTGCAGTTGAAGGCAAAAGTGTTAAGGTGATGGTGGTGGTAGACGTTATATTCTGGTGGTGGTAGTGGTGGTAGACGTTATAACCAGAGTGTATTCTGGTGGTGATAGTGGTGGTGGTGGTAGACGTTATAACCAGAGTGTATTCTGGTGGTGGTAGTGGTGGTGGTGGTATTAAACGTTAAAGCCAGAAAGTACTCTGGTAGGTGGTGGTTGCGAAATACCTGTGGCCATTATCGAGGTTTCTCCTTCTCTCCCAGACCAGGCTTCCATGTTGGCTGCCTGGTTTACTTAGCTGTTGGTGCTAGCGGCCCGAATATCCACATAGCCATCACATTCCGGCATTCGAAGAAGGTATTTGTCTAGCGTCTTCTTAAAAGACTCTACTTTCAGTACAGGAATACTTTTTGATATATGTTGGTAACTGGTGGAAGACTCTTGGACCACGGATGTTGACACACTGCTCTCTGTTTGTGCTTATAGCTCCCCTAATTCTCCTATAGTTCACTCCAGTAAATTGTTATAGTAGTGTGCAGGTTAAGGATCTACCTAGAGGTCTACCTGGAGGTCTACCTGGAGGTCTGCCTGGAGGTCGTTCCGAGGGTCAACGCCCCCGAGGCCCATGTGAGCTAAGAACACTGTTAGAGACGGGAGAACACCACTGGTGCTCCAGTGGTGTTCTGATATGATGGTGGTGGTGGAGGGTTTAACAAGAGTATAGGTAGAGGTGGATAATGCACAAATAAGTAAATTTGACACTTGTTCAACACTTGGGTATGTTTATTGAGGAAACATTTCGCCCCACAGTGGCTTCCTCAGTCCAGTGTAAAGAAGAATAGTGAACAATATAAGGAGATTAAGGTAATCAGTCCCTCAGCCTGGTGTCGATGTGATTAATCCATCAGTCTTATCAAGATTGATGTACATGTTACATGGACTCCAGGTTGAGGGACTGATTCCCTCAGTCTCCTTCCGATCTTTACCATTCTTCTTTGTATTGGACTGATAAAGCCAATGTGTGGCGAAACGTTTCCACGGTAAAAATACCCAAGTGTTGCACATGTGTCTAATTTATCAAGTGTTACACGTAGAGAAAAACCTATGTGCGGGTTATTTTTGTGTTGTTTCAGTCATGGTATTGTGCCTCTGTATGCTTTAGTGATGGATAGTAGTATAACCAGAGTATATACGCTGACAGGTGGGTGGCTAACGGTATAACCAGAGTATAGTCTGACAACTAGTGGTGGCTAGTATATCCGGAGCATACTCAGAGACAGCGTTACGTTGCGTTGCTACTGACGAGGTAACGAAGAAACTCAGGGCTGTGGTGGAGAGCTTCAAGTGTGAGAAATCAGGGCTGTTATAAAGGCTTATTGTGTGTTTCCGGTGCCTGTTATACTCCTGGGGGTGGGGGGAGGGGTGGGAGAAGGGGAGGGTTGTGCTGGGTGAGTAAGGGGGTTAATGGATTGGATAGGGTGTGTGTGTGATGGGCGTAGTAATGGATAAGGGGGAGGGGGTGTGAGAATGAAAAAAAAAAGCAGTGAGGGAGTGAGAGGAGGGGAAAGGAACAGAGGGGACGTAAAGGATAAAAGTGAGGGAGAGAAATAAGAGAAATTAAAAAAAAAATGGGACCTGAGCTGGGAGACTTCAGTAGTGTCAACCTGAGCTGGGAGACTTCAGTAGTGTCAACCTGAGCTGGGAGACTTCAGTAGTGTCAACCTGAGCTGGGAGACTTCAGTAGTGTCAACCTGAGCTGGGAGACTTCAGTAGTGTCAACCTGAGCTGGGAGACTTCAGTAGTGTCAACCTGAGCTGGCAGCTTCAAAGGTTGCCTTCCAGCAGAACTGGAGTTACTATTACTTGGGAATCGCCATCTATCAGGATAACCCATCTCATGCACTCAATTGTTGACAGTAAGGGGAGAGGTGAGGGGGGAAGGAGAGTGAGGGGAGGGGTAGGAAAGTGAGGTGGAGGGTCAGAGGAAGAGGAAGGAGTGTTAGACGAAGGACAAGAGAATGAGGGGAGGGATAAGTGAGAGATGAAATCATAGTGAGGAGGAGGTTGGGACAAAGAGTGACGTAGGGGAAAAGAAGTAAGGGAAGGGGGAGGAGAAAGAGAGAGAGAAAGAGACGGGAGTAAAAGGGATGGGGAAGAGGAGAGGTATGAACCATCACTGCTGTCAAAGTCATCACAGCACGAAACCTCGCTCATAGTTTCTTAACAGCACCATGTATGTGTTGTGATGGGATTCTCTCTCTCTCTCTCTCTCTCTCTCTCTCTCTCTCTCTCTCTCTCTCTCTCTCTCTCTCTCTCTCTCTCTCTCGCAAGATTGAGAAGATAACAAAACGGAGATAGTGGAAAGCATGAGGGTCAAGAGATCCCTCACAAAAAAAAAACCAGCATGGGTTAAGAGATATGACTGACTGACAGAAAGCAGGTAGAAAATCGATGCTTGGATAAACTAAGTATTCTTGGAGTGCCAAGTGACAGTGTGCCTAACGGATGCAAAGTCAGAGGACAGGAAAGTTACGCTAGTGGATTAAAGGGAACCAGAAATAATAATAATCTTGTTATGCATAGCATTTTGAGCAAAATAGGTTAAATTTGTCTTCAGGATGCGATCTACACCAGTCGTCTAACACCCAGGTACCTATTTACTGCTAGGTAAACAGGGACAGCAGGTGTCTTAAGGAAACACTCCCATATTTTTCCACCCGTACCGGCAATCGAACCACGGGCTTCAATGTGTGAGATAAGTGTTCTACCAACTGAGCTATGGGACACCGTGAATGTTAAAGTATCAAGATGGGCATCAGAAGAAAGTGAGATCCCTTAAGGAGCGCCTCAGTTTTTCATATATGTGAATAATATTCGAGGGAGAGATTGATTTCTGTTTGTCAGTGTTTGATTAGATGTTGCCACCGAAGTGGCTACGTCACTGGGCACCCCATATCCACCCAGTGGAGGGCACCGCGAGAGCAAATGGATACACAAAAGGCCTAGGGACTAGGCCCCTAAAGGGTTTCCAGAAATACATCTGGATTTATATCTACAGTTCACTTAACTATTAAGCAAATTTAGAACATTTGCCTAATGTATCTATTATCTTGTTTTCATTAATAAGATATATTGACATATCACATAGGTTATTATACTATCTATCTCTACATTCGTAATTAAGTGGACAATTAAGCATTTTTGGAGGATGCGACACTAATGAAAAAGAAAAGAAGACCTTGACAGACTGCAGATAATATGCAGTAAACAGAGGCCGGAGTTCAACTACAAAAATTGTAAACCAGTGAATCTGAGAGCCGGAGAAATCACACCAGAGATGGAAAACAGTCTGAAGAAAGGCCTCACACTAAAGCAATAACAGACAGGAACACAAAACTAAACTGCATAAGCAACGTAAGGTTGGCAAACTTGAATGTTGTTGTCAGGAATTTGAAGAGGGAATCCTTTAGAGTACTGCATACTATGTAAGCTCCATCTTGGAGTGTGAAGTGCTGGCCTTGAGCCCATCTCTAGGAAAGGTACCAAACAGCTACAACAAAATTGGGAACTTCCAAGTGGGCTCGTCCTTGTGATGACCTGTGAAGACTGGTGCTCTTCTCTGGAGGAACGACTATCAAGAGGTGAGATGATTACGACGTACAAAATACCAGGGGACACAGATGGAAGCTGAATACCCAATGAGCTATTATTGGGACAGTGAAGATACTGAATGAGATAAGAGAGGCGACAGAGGCTGACAATATCATACGGTTTTAAAAGTTTATATATTTACAGATTCAGAGACACTCTGAACCTACTCTGTCACTCAGGTGAAGATTACGAGGCTGGTCCAAGACCTGGAGCTAGGTGAGAACACACACACACACACACACACACACACACACACAATATATATATATATATATATATATATGGTCAATTAGCAAGAACTCATTTAAAATTAAGTCCTTTCTAAAATTTTCTCTTATACGTTTAAAGATATATTTTTTTCATATGTTAATGTAAAAAAATTTAATTTTGTACCAAGAGAAACTTTGAAAACCTACCTAACCTTATTACAAGCTCAATTTAATTTAGCCTAACCTAACTAAATATATTTTAGATACGTTAACATTAATTTAATAATAAACAAACACAATGAAATATTTTTTTCGTTAGGTTCAGAATGATTTTTGCGAAATTATTGCATACACAAATTTTCGTTTGTCTTATATGGCAAGAAGAGCGTTGCTATTTAAGCCAAAATCGCAAGTTTTACCTAATCGGCACGACATATATATGTAATGTACTCACCTAATTGTACTCACCTAATTGTGGTTGCAGGGGTCGATACTCAGCTCCTGGCCCCGCCTCTTCGCTGTTCGCTACTGGGTATCTGCTCTCCCTGCTCCATGAGCTTTATCATACCTTATCTTAAAACTATGTATGGTTCCCGCTTCCACTATTTCGTTCGATAGACTATTCCACTTCCTGACTACTCTATGGCTGAAGAAATGCTTCCTAACATCCCTTTGACTCATCTGAGTCTTCAGCTTCCAGTTGTGCCCCATTGTTTCTGTGTTCCCTGTCTGGAACATCCTGTCACTATCTACCTTGTCGATTCCCCGCAGTATTTTGTATGTCGTTATTATGTCTCATGTGTGTGTGTATGTGTGTGTGTGTGTGTGTGTGTGTGTGTGTGTGTATACATTACGTCGCTTGCAACAGCCTCATATACAAGGTTAGAAAGAGCTCTGGAAATCCACCCTTCCCTCCAGGCAAACTGCAGGCAAATACTTTGGCAATAATAGTAACAATTACGTGTAATCCTGGCATCAGAGAGGAGAGCCAGGCCAGCTGGCTCTGCCCAACCCCTTGGTCCAGATGAGGCAGTAATTGATTTATGATTGGCACTGCCTGTCAACAAGCGGATTAATTATCTAAGCTCAGGGCCAGCGGCCTCAACCACAGGACGGTTGCCGACTTTGCAGTGCAACGTCCCGCCGTCTACGTCCGTTTCTTGTCCGTCAAATGGAGACTTGAGGCTTCAAAGGTTCTTTCAGTGTCCCGCTAGACTGAAGCTGCTTCCAGACACAACAAGAGGATAGTCTGGAGTTTATTGCGTCGTTGCTACCTGGTGCAATAACAAGCAACGAGCATCTACAACACCGACCACCTGTGAGACCGACCACCTGTGATACCGACCACCTGTCATACCGACCACCTGTCATACCGACCACCTGTCATACCGACCACCTGTCATACCGACCACCCGAGATACATAAAAAAAACACCAGTTGCTTACAAAATATTAACTTAATACCTTCAATATTTTCTAAGTAATAATAATAATTTTTTGTGTGTACTCACCTAGTTGTGGTTGCAGGGGTCAAGTCATAGCGTGTGTGTGCGTGTGTGTGTGTGTGTGTGTGCGTGGTGTGTGTGTGTGTGTGTGTGTGTGTGTGTGTGTGTGTGTGTGTGTGTGTGTAGCACTCAGCTTCAACAATATTATACTCATTTATGAAATTTTGTTTATTTCGATAACTCAATGGTCATGAGAGTGTAACCTGACTTGACCACAAGCTCTGGTACCCAGGAGAGGGATTTAGGCTGTACGGCATCATTCCAAAATTTTAAATAGGGGGGGGCGGCGTCTTTACGGGGGTATTTTTTTGGGGGTGTACTGTGCTGACTGACAATTTAAAAGATTTTTGTTTAAATAAAGATTTAAAAAAAATATATTCAACGTTCCAAAATTTATATCTAAGGGCGGCGACGTTTAAGGGTTGTATCATTTGTAATGGAAAAGCTATGGCCAACTGGAACCAATCATGTTGTTTCTTAAAACCTAAAATATCGATACGTTCTCCTCATAACGAGAAAGGTGCAGAGTCGTGAGTCCCCCACATCAGCCTCCTGGAAAGGCGGGTTCAGGGAAGTCCCCCACACCTACCTCTTGAAGAGGTGGGTGCAGGGATGTGGGTCCCCCATACCTGCCTCCTGATAATCTATATGCAGGGTCTTTCCCATGAGTCTCCTAAGTGCGCCTCCTGCCAAAGTAGATGAGTCCTCCACACTCTTCTCCTGAAAAAAAGTGGGTGTGAGGGTGTGAGACCCCCATACCTGCCTCCTGACAAGGCAAGTGCAGGGATGAAAACTTTTGAAGCCTTAGGAAGAGCAACTAAAATAAACATTTTCGTTACCTTATTTCACATTCATAGCTCATCTTACGAGAGAAGACATATACTCTAGGCAGCAACGCGTTATTCTGCAGGTCCTAAATAAAAAAAAAGTTCTCTGTCACTCCTCGCATTCCAACACATATTCATTTTACTACATAAATGTTTTTCCGAGGCTTCTAACGTTAGTATATTAACTCTTTCTATAAAGTTGTTAATTTTACACTAGACTGCGTTAGTTTGGGTTAGGTTTAACTAGGTTAAATTAGGTTAGGTTAAAATGCCGTATTTTCCAGCATATAAGTTTAGCTTTTTTTTCACAAAAAATCTTGGAAAATCAGCCTGCGCCTTATACGCTCAAGATCAGGATCAAGGGTAGGTTTTTGGTTACACTTTAGCAATTGTTTACTAATGTTACGTTACAACTCCTTGGAAACATCGTTTTTCACGTCATACATTCTCGTGCGCCTTATATGGCCGAAAATACGATAAATTACATTAGGTTAGTTAAGTTACGCTAACTTACGTTAACGTAAGCTTTGGATAGCTTACATATGCTCGTAAAAGCGTCCCCCGTAACAGCAAAAGAACAAATTAACGCAAAAAAATGAAATGTTCAAATCTGCACAATTATCACGGGTGGTGCGAGAATTAGCTGCGCATCCATGTATAAATATCGCAACAAGTCGCGGGTTCTATCCCCGCCCGTGGTTTGGTTCGCACCCAACATATTTTTATTTGTTGACGTATCCGGTTTTGGAAAAAAAATAGAGTTGCCTATAAATGCTTTGAGGGTCTTAAAAAAAGAGTGAAATTATTGCAACATATCATATAAATAAAAGACTTATGATTTGACGATTAAGTTCTCGTAATCGTCGGTACGGTCATCGTCAGAAGATATTGTCATTAGCACCAGTTAGCTCAAGAAAGCCAAGTGGTGTAGTTTGGTGTAAATAAGGCAGTTGCAGAGAGGAATTTCACTGAGACGTTTCGCCCGTGGAAGAGGTTTCAGTGAAGAAGTCTGTTCCACAGGCGAAATACCTCGATAAACTTCCTTTCCGCAATTGTCTTATTTTTAACCACTTGTCGGCTATGCGCCATTTGTTTGATACCCGCTGGAGTCCTTCCCGATCTCTCTTAGTATGTGACCAAACATGACTGATGAACTCCTGTGTTATTACTGCTGGATTAAGTCGAGCATCAGGTGTAGCTCCAGCTGTGGGTCATCATATGACTAAAGACCTGCGTCAGGAAACACTTGTCCTGTTTCCTGGCCAACCTTACCTACCTAAATCAGGTTTGGGGAGACTCTCGCGTCTCGGTCCTGCCACGAGTCAAATCCCAGTCATTTCAGTTGTGGCTGTTTCCATTTCTAGGGAAAAAAAACACTTACCACTGAGCAGAGCTGAGCTGAGCTGAGCTCTCAGGCACTCAACTGCGTGTCGTATCCTGCTGCTCACTTGCAATACTCTCTAAACAGCACGCACGCACGCACGCACACACACACACACACACACACACACACACACACACACACACACACACACACACCACACACACACACAGCCCTGCGATCAATGCAATAATTTTAGCCATCCATCTCCAACTGGAAATCGAACCCAGGTCCATTCGGTTGCGAGTCGAACACTTAATTTTTTGGAGTGTTTTTGTAGTGTTTTCTGGAGTGTTTTTGAAGTGTTTTTGAAGTGTTTTTGAAGTGTTTTTGGAGTGTTTTTGTAGTGTTTTCTGGAGTGTTTTTGTAGTGTTTTCTGGAGTGTTTTTATTTCTACACATCACACAGGAATGGTGCCACACCTTCCACTCGCATCTTAGTTAATGGCATTATATAACCTCTCTCGGTATTCCACCTCTTTCTTTCGACCGTTCGTGAGTCAGTCCTGGTGACGGGTTCTCAGTCCTGGTGGCGGGTTCTCAGTCCTGGTGACGGGTTCTCAGTCCTGGTGACGGGTTCTCAGTCCTGGTGACGGGTTCTCAGTCATGGTGACGGGTTCTCAGTCCTGGTGACGGGTTCTCAGTCCTGGTGACGGGTTCTCAGTCCTGGTGGCGGGTTCTCAGTCCTGGTGACGGGTTCTCAGTCCTGGTGACGGGTTCTCAGTCCTGGTGACGGGTTCTCAGTCCTGGTGACGGGTTCTCAGTCCTGGTGACGGGTTCTCAGTCCTGGTGACGGGTTCTTAGTCCTGGTGACGGGTTCTCAGTCCTGGTGACGGGTTCTCAGTACTGGTGACGGGTTCTCAGTCCTGGTGACGGGTTCTTAGTCCTGGTGGCGGGTTCTCAGTCCTGGTGGCGGGTTCTCAGTCCTGGGAATTGAATATCCAGTCACGTTCCTTGAATCAAACGTGATGACATATTCTCTCCCCTCCCCTCTCCCGTCCCCCAGGCGGAATATGGTCCATGCGGATTTAGCGCTTACGGGTGAATACAATAATAATCGTGAGTCGGTCGGTACATTACGGCGGGCGATCCTGGCTTGACGCTGGCTCACGTAGCCTCGTTGGTCGCCTCTGCATATTGATTGACCACCGTCAACCCTGCCGGATTTGGGTTGCTGTGTCGTGCCTTCCACCTGCAGTGTACCTTAAAGCCTCGTCCAGGCCTACTCCCAACGAGCAGGCTGTTGCTACTAGCACCAAGCAACAGTAAAGAATAATAAAAGAAAGGGCTGGAACAATTCCCCCCTAATACCCGTACTTAGGAGACGACCCTTCCTTCCTCCTCCCTACACCACCCCACCCCTACCGTTTTGTCTTCAGGCCTTCTCTGTTTTTCTCACCCCAGCTGTGGTTTGACAATGGTCCAATGGTTTAGTGGTTCCTCTGCACAGGTGCACCAACTAACACTTTTATCCTCTAGTCAATGTGTTACCAGGTGTAAGTTCCGCAGTGTCGCCAACGTGGAGAGTGTCTCACTCACTGCTTATTAACACTGTTCCCTCTTACAAAATTGCATTTATTTTGTATTTTTTAATTCTACGATCAGTTTTTTTGTATTCTACGATCAGTTTTTGTATTCTACGATTAGTTTTTGCATTCTGCGATCAGTTTTTTTGTATACGATTAGTTTTTGTATTCTACGATTAGTTTTTGTATTCTACGATCAGTTTTTGTATTCTACGATCAGTTTTTGTATTCTACGATTAGTTTTTGTATTCTACGATTAGTTTTTTTTGCATTCTACGATTAGTTTTTTGTATTCTACGATCAGTTTTTGTATTCTACGATTAGTTTTTGTATTCTACGATTAGTTTTTGTATTCTACGATCAGTTTTTGCATTCTACGATCAGTTTTCGAGGTTTGCACACAACTGCACTTTATATCCCGCGGAGTACCATCTCTTGCGTGTTATTTAGCTCAAGCAGTACTGACGTTTTGATCCTCTGTTTACTAATCGCGGCCCCGTCTAGCATACCTTTGAAGAAGAGTTTCGAGAGTTTAACTACTCTCGGAGGCCGGCCATGGGCCAGGGTCGTCTGGTGCTTGCCTGGTCAACCAGGCTGTTGCTGCTGGAGGTCCGCTGCACCCACATATTCATCACAGCCTGGTTGATCTGGCACCTGGTGAAGATACTTGTCCAGTTTCCTCTTTGAAGGCTTCTACACTTGTTCCAGCATGGTCACTGTACCTCCACCGTTTCTCACCATCAATAAATGTAGATTAAACCATTAGCCACAGCTTCTCATCATATTTTGCTGACGATACAAAAAAAAAAAACATAAAAGTCTTCTCGGTAAAAAGGGAGAAAAAGTTGCAACAGAATATAAACAAGTGGGCAACAGAATATAAACAAGTGGGCAACAGAATATAAACAAGTGGGCAACAGAATATTAACAAGTGGGCAACAGAATATAAACAAGTGGGCAACAGAATATAAACAAATGGGCAACAGAAGTTGGCATGATGTTTAATTTTGACAAATTCCCGACTTTTTAGCAATGAAACGACTGATGGGCTAATAAAGTACCACTGTATACAAAACGCACGATGAACACACCATAGCACCTAAGGAACGTGTACGACACTTGGGTGTAATGACACCAGCTGACACCTGTTATTTAAAGAACACACAAAGCAAGGACTGTGAAAAACCAAGAACAGAACAGGATGGATAATGAGGAGTTTCAAAACTAGAGAGATAATGCCAGCGGTGACATATACCTGGAGGTCGTTCCGGGCCAGAGCTTGATTAACCAGGCTGTTACTGCTTCCCGCACGCAATCCAGCGTACGAACCACTTCCGGGTTGATCGGGCAGTGAGTTTAGGACATTTCGATAACTTGGCCATTACTCGATGTTGAAGGCTCCGTTCAGGTCAGGAGAGATAACACATAAGAACATAAGAAAGAAGGAACACTGCAGCAGGCCTACTGGCCCATGCGAGGCAAGTCAAGTCTCCTACCTGCTTAAGCAAATGCCCCCAACCTAGGAAAAGATAGGAAATATACAGAGCCTGGTCATAGACCGGTCCGCGGGGGCGTCGATCCCCGGAACACCCTCCAGGTAGACTCCAGGTAGCCCCAAATTTACAAACAACCTTAAAGAACCTACCAGAATTAAAAAAATACGTATGAAAGTGTAAACTAGATTGATGAGAAGCAGGCACTGTACAAGAGAACACTGCGCCAGTCTCCGTGGTCCAAAATTATTCAGCTTTCTACCAGCAGACATCAGAAGTATTGCTGGAACAAGTATAGAAGTCTTTGGAAGGAAACCGGATCACGACCTCCGCCCAGTGCCAGATCAACCCGGCTGTGATGGCTATGTGGGCCGGCGGGGCGGCCAACAGTAGCAACAACCAAGTGGAACAAGCAATCGACTGAAAAACCTAGCCCTCGGTCGGGCTGTGGGGAATAGGAAAACTCTCAAAACTGGTCACAGGTATTTCACGGATTTCAACGGTAACGGTACCTCGCTTCTGGCTCTTTCCGGGGGTCCCTGGCTGTATGCGGTGGTCCCTGGCTCCTTGCGGGGGTCCCTGGCTCCTTGCGGGGGTCCCTGGCTATTTGCGGTGGTCCCTGGCTATTTGCGGTGGTCCCTGGATCTTTGCGGTGGTCCCTGGCTCCCTGAAGTGGTCACTCGCCCATTGCAGTGGGTCCTATGACCCTAACAATGGTCCCTTGCAAAGGTTCTTATCTGCTTCAACCAGATGGTGGCAGGGAGGGGTGAAGAGGGTGGCAGGGAGGGGTGAAGAGGGTCAATGGAGGGGAGGAGGAGGGGAGGGGGAAGGGGAGAGAGGGAGAGGAAGAAGGAAATGAGGGAAGGGGAGAAAAACTAGGGAGGGGCAGTTGGGGAGGAAGGGGGAGTGAAGGGGAAAAAGGGAGAGGGGAAAGGCAGGGTGGAAAAAAAGGTGGGTAAAGGGGAAAACAGAGGGAAAGGGAGGTCCTTGTGTTATCTAGTTGAACCATACAACTATCTCTGGTGTGTACTCACCTAATTGTGGTTGCAGGGGTTGATTCACATCTCCTGGCCCCAGCCTCTTCACTGGTCGCTACTATGTCACTCTTCGTGCTCCATGAGCTTTATCATACCTCTTCTTAAAGCTATGTATGGATCCTGCCTCCACTACATCACTTCCCAAACTATTCCACTTCCTGACAACTCTGTGACTGAAGAAAAACTTCCTAACATCCCTGTGATTCATCTGAGTCTTCAACTTTCAATTGTGACCCCTTGTTTCTGTGTCCCATTTCTGGAACATCCTGTCTCTGTCCACGTTGTCAGTTCCTCTCAGTATTTTATATGTCGTTATCATATCATCCCTATCTCAGATGTCCTCCAGTGTCGTCAGGTCGATTTCCCTTAACCTCTCCTCGTAGGACATGCCCCTTAGCTCCGGAGCTAATCTTGCTGCAAACCTTTGCACTTTCTGTAATTTCCTTACGTACTTGGCTAGGTGTGGGTTCCAAACTGGTGCTGAATACTCTAATATAGGTCTGACGTACACAGTGTACAGGGTCCTGAACGATTCCTTATTGATATTGTCGGAATGTTATTCTTAAGTTTGCTAGTCGCCCGTATGCTGCAGTAGTTATTTGGTTGATGTGCGCCTCAGGAGATGTGCCCGATGTTATACTCACCCCAAGATCCTTTTCCTTGAGTGAGGTTTGTAGTCTCTGGGCCCCTAGATTGTACTTCGTCTGCGGTCTTCTTCTTTGTCCTTCCCCAATCTTCATGACTTTGCACTTGATGGGGTTGAACTCCAGGAGAAAGTTTCTGGACCAGGCTTGCAGACTATCCAGATCCCTTTGTAGTTCTGCCTGGTCCTCGTCCGATTGGTTAGGTTAGGTTCGCCAGGAAACAGGACAAGTGTTTCAAATGATGACCCGCCGTTGGAGCTTTTGGTCATCTGACCAAGGCCTTCCGCTGGCTTACCGGTCCACCCCTTTAAAAATTATGGTCATAATTATAACCAGTTTCTATATATCCTCGTCCGATTGAATTCTTCTCATTGCCTTCACATCATCTGCAAACAGGGACATTTCTGAGTCTGTCCCTTCCGTCATGTCGTTCACATACATCAGAAACAGCACCAGTCCTAGGACTGACCCCTGTGGAACCCCGCTCGTCACCGGCGCCCACTCTGACACCTCGTCACGTACCATGACTCGCTGCTGTCTTCCTGACAGGTATTCCCTGATCCATTGTAGTGCCTTCCCTGTTATCCCTGCCTGGTCCTCCTGCTTCTGCACTAATCTCTTGTGTGGAACTGTGTCAAACGCCTTCTTACAGTCCAAGAAAACGCAATGTGTGTGTGTGTGTGTGTGTGTGTACTCACCTAGTTGTGGTTGCAGGGGTCGATTCATAGCTCCTGGCCCCGCCTCTTCACTGGTCGCTACTGGGTCACTCTCCCTGCGCCATGAGCTTTATCATACCTCTTCTTAAAGCTATGTATGGAGCCTGCCTCCACTACATCGCTTCCCAAACTATTCCACTTCCCGACCACTCTGTGACTGAAGAAATACTTCCTAACATCTCTGTGATTCATCTGAGTCTTCAACTTCCAACTGTGTCCCCTTGTTGCTGTGTCCCATCTCTGGAACATTCTGTCTCTGTCAACCTTGTCAATTCCTCTCAGTATTTTATATGTCGTTATCATGTCCCCCCTATTTCTCTTGTCCTCCAGTGTCGTCAAGTCGATTTCCCTTAACCTCTCCTCTAGTCTTGTTGCAAACCTTGTGTGTATGTGTGTGTGTGTGTGTGTGTGTGTGTGTGTGTGTGTGTGTGTGTGTGGGCGCGTGCGTGCGTGCCCGTTCGCAGTCACGTTACCATAGAAACTCCCAAAAAATCATATATCCCTCACCAAAAAAAAAATCGTAAAACTAAATTAGAAAAAATAATAATATTTCAACTTACGAATTACGGAAAATCCATTTGATGATTTCGACTTTTTTTTTTGAAATGTAGTTTTAAATATGACTTCAAAGCTGGTTTTTCTTGGTGGGAAAGTTTTTTTCTGAATTGGTTTTGCCTTTTTTTATTGAAGCAATTGGAATATTAATTTCCATGTGATACCTTGCGAATACATCTTCCGACTGGCTTCAAATCTTTAACTAAAAAAAAATAAATAATTGCAGTAGGCATTGCATAATTTCACGCCTCCCCTTCCCCGTCACATTTCCCGTTCCTATGTCAACTGGCACCAACAGCCTGATTGCTCAACCGGTCGACAAGGAAGTCTGGCCTCAGCCCGGGCCACGTGGGTCTATCTGGAGGGTGAGTTCCGGGGGTCAACACCCCCGCGGCCCGGTCCATGACCTTTCGCAAGTATATATATATATATATATATATATATATATATATATATATATATATATAATATATATATATATATATATATATATATATATATATATATATATATATATATGTACGTATGTCACATTTCCGTGGCTGGAACAGTTCACTGTTAACATACAATTGGGAGAGGAAAGTTAAGGCGACGTTTCGGTCCTGGCCTTGATAACAGTCTTAAACAGATCAAAACATCTAAAGTTGTTTCTACAAATTGCGAGTTAATAGTGAGTGAAAAAAATACAAATACGTGTGTGCCAGAACTTGGCAAATTTTCTATATTTTTGCAACTTATGCAACATTTTATTGTGGCAACGTTTCGCCCTCCAGGAACTTTGTCACAGAATGTCGCATTAGTTGCAAAAAAAAATATAGAAAATTTGCTAAAACTTTAATTTATTTGCATATTTCGATTATTCAGATCAGTTGAAGGATTTTTCTAACATATCTTATTTTTTTTAGCTAAAATATGCATATATGCTAGTTGAAAAAATATTATCTGGCTTATTTTTCCCATAAAATGCAATCGTAAAAGTAGTTACGATAGCTCAACTAGTTTGTTTACGTTACATAGCTATCACCTAACTCTTGCTGGGAATTCCTCGTTGATGGGGAACTATGGCAAATCCCCGTCCTTGTCCGTGCGGCCCTCAGCGCTGATTCTACCGCAGCTTTCACTGTCACCTGTGTCAATCACAGCAACATAGTGGGAGTGAATATGCGGTTTAGAAAGCGGACATGAGACATTTGTGGCACGTTTGGCCAGCTTCCATCTTTTCACTGTGCTGAAGAAGTCATTGGCTGGCGAAACGTTTCGCGGATAAAGATACCCAAATGGTGTACAAATGTCTTATTTATCCACATCGTGGCAGCCTGCCACAGAGAATATCCTCATTTCCTAACCCACGTAACTTCCTACAGAGATTTCCCACTGGGGGATGCCTCGGCACCTCCATTGCTAAGGCACTAACCCCACCCTTCCAAAAGTCCAAACATGACCTATTTTTCCTGTATTATACCATCGATATACTGCGCATCGGGAGATTTATCTCTGTGTATATACACTGAGAGGTGTGTCTCAGTATACATACACTGTGAGATGCATAGCTTAGTGTCAATTCAGAGAGAGGTTTATGTCTCACAGTATACATGCATAGGCAGGTGTATACTATCTCTCTTTGTATATACATACACAGAGAAGTTGCTCTGATTCTTTGTTTAGGTATTAAAGCCTTTTTTTTGACAGTGTGTAGATAAATACCAACCGTAATTATGTTCAATTATACATACATATATACATTAATACTTAAACACACACATAGATATGCATACATTAATACTTAAATGCATTCATGTATACATAGATATACATATATTAATACATCAATGCATTCATATATACATAGATATACATATATTAATACATCAATGCTCTCCCGGCCCGGGCCTTGTCCAAGTGGTGGCCCGGCCTTGGTTCCCTTTCTCGGGAGTATCTCAGACTAACGTCTGCCATGGGAGGAGGTCCTTGGGACCTCCTCATCTGTGGGACCAACGGTCCTCAGGCCTAGCCACATTCCCCGCCCTCACGGGGCTCGTAGGGAGAAGCTAGGCCCATCTTTGGTCTGCCATCTTCCCTGCCCCAGGGGAGCTAATGGGAAGAGCAGTCTTTTGAGCCGCAGGTGAAAACAAGCTCTGGCTCAGGCACCTACCCTGCCCTAGAAGGGCTAGGCATGGTGTCGATCCCATACATATACATTCGTAGAAATAAATATACTCATACCCTTAATTATTTTGTTAAAATATTAGATAACTATGAAATTAACAATATCGTTTTCTCGTCTTTTTTTTCAGGTACAGATCCTGATGGTCTTGTTTACTGTACCTACCTGATGGTCTTGTTTACTGTACCTACCTGATGGTCTTGTTTACTACTACCTACCTGATGGTCTTGTTTACTGTACCTACCTGATGGTCTTGTTTACTGTACCTACCTGATGGTCTTGTTTACTGTACCTACCTGATGGTCTTGTTTACTGTACCTACCTGATGGTCTTGTTTACTCTACCTACCTGATGGTCTTGTTTACTCTACCTACCTGATGGTCTTGTTTACTGTACTTACTGCTACCTGATGGTCTTGTTTACTGTACCTACCTGATGGTCTTGTTTACTCATGATGGACCTACCTGATGGTCTTGTTTACTGTACCTACCTGATGGTCTTGTTTACTGTACCTACCTGATGGTCTTGTTTACTTACCTACCTGATGGTCTTGTTTACTGTACCTACCTGATGGTCTTGTTTACTGTACCTACCTGATGGTCTTGTTTACTGTACCTACCTGATGGTCTTGTTTACTGTACCTACCTGATGGTCTTGTTTACTCTACCTACCTGATGGTCTTGTTTACTACACCTACCTGATGGCAACTTAATTACGATAACTCCTGCAGTAAGTTGTCCCATGTAGATCCTCGTTGTTATGTTAGTGTTGATAACGTCTCAGAGACGCCCTACACAGCAGACTTTCTCAGGGACTAAAACTGGAGATAGCGGAAGCTGTCTCACGATTGATGGACTGATTGCATCGACTCCAGTCTGAGGGACTGATTCCCTTAAACTCCTTCCGATTTTCACCATTCTTCTTTGTATAAGACTGATGAAGACACTGCGTGGCGAAACGTTTCTTCAGTAAAGATACCCAAGTATTGCGAGTGTTTGGAGAACCTTGACTCCGTTCTCCCCTGTTGCACTCACCAGTAATTGGGGAGCTGAATGTAAATCGACTGGCGGGTCGTGTCCTGGGGACAAAATACTCCAGCTGGGCTTTTAAAGTCAGCGGAGACAGGAAATTCAATTGGCTGCAGAAGAAAAAAAAAATAAAGAAAATAAAATGAGGGTGAAGAGAAAGAAAAGGCGAACTAACGTAGATATTTATTGACTTATCTTCTTCATTTCGACAAATAAAGCTGCTTGCTCAGCATGAGACTTACGTCAAACTGAAGCTTGTTAAATGTTTTACACTCTGGTAGGACTACTAATCATTTCCTTGTCTCGTGAACATGTAATATGCCTGGTTAGATTTTTACGAACTTTCAGTTGCATTTAGTCACCACTACTTTGCTGACTTTCTTAATAGATGAAAATCCTGTGCTATGTTCTCGGTAATTTCGGAGTCCTGGTCTGAGACCGCGACGCCGGGGTCATGACCCCAGGTAACAGTGAATCTCGGATATAATAGTGTATAATATTCACCACCTGCACTAGACACTGCAAATGTTAGAGGTGTATATTGTTTTTAACTCAGATCATGTTCAACCTTAGACACACTTTACGTTACCACCATTATCGTCATTATCACAAGGGTATACACACCGAAAGGTATATACGCCAGGAGGTATATATATATCTCAGTATATATACCCTCAGAGGTTACTTCAATACCTATTTTGGGTTCTAAAATTTTCTTGACTGGTGGTACACAGGTGACATGCAGCCTTAATGACCCTTGAGCAGTCGATAGGCTTTAAACCTAATAAACCTTCCAAATTATTATTAATCACGATTACCATCATCATCGTCATCACTATCATCATCACCATTATTGCAATTCGTTACAAAATGAACATTGCAAACTCCAGATGATGTGTTGATTGTGACACGAAAGACTCAGTGCTACCATTCAACTCCCCTTGTGGTTATTTTGCATATATATATATATATATATATATATATATATATATATATATATATATATATATATATATATATATATATATATATATATAACAACAACAACATTAACAACATCATCAACAAAAATCATCATCATCAATCGTCAATCATCATGGTGACTAAACCCCAGGCTAGCCATGTTATTAGGGATGGAGAAGACGTGTAGATCAGAGTGGGTATCGACTCCACTACTTGATGCCCTTCATCAGTGTGTCCTGGAGAATGTGTTGGTGAGGACCTCTGCCAACATCCCCGCCCACCAACATCCAGCACCACCCAACACCACCCACACCTTGCCCACCCACAATACACTCACCAACATCACCCACCCAGAACCCAGGACAACGACCACTCAGGTTGCTGCAGACCATGCACGCCCCTTTCACCCCTCACGCCCACGGGGGTACCGCCAGAGGGGCGCGCACACGCAGGCAGGGATAGAAAGCACAATCACGAGATATCACAGGTTAAAACCTTTTTCACACGAACATATCACCACCAAATTCTCACCAATAATATTCCGTCTCTTATCCTCTGATCACGTCAGTACGACAGAATAAACACAAAAACAGTTTTTATAAGCGGTGTACATATTTGGTGATTTTCACACAGGATTTAGAAATGCACACATGGGTTTTGAAGATGTACACAAGGGACTTACAGACGGCGGTTGACAAACACGGCTCCTGAAGCCAGCCCAGATATAATGCAAACCAAAGCAATAACAGCTAAAGGAAGGCGAAGGAGATTGCAATTTCTGACAAGTGGGCGGCAAAGTGTGGTGGCCAGGCTGACACATTTCCCTCGGCGTCTACGAGGATACGAGCTCCCTTCAGCTTGCCCACACTCAAGCTGGACACTGGTGGCACCCTGTGCCACACCGTGTCACACTCAGGACACTGAACCATGGACTACACCGTGTCACACTCACAACACCGAACCATGGGCCTCACCGTGTTACACTCAGGACACTGAACCATGGACCACACCGTGTCACACACAACACCGAACCATGAACCACACCGTGTTACACTCACAACACCAAACCATGGACTACACCGTGTTACACTCACAACACCGAACAATGGACCACACCGTGTCACACACAACACCGAACCATGAACCACACCGTGTTACACTCACAACGGTGGTAACTACAGTGGCTACAGTTTCACATGACACCACACAGAACTGTAACTGGCTCTCAGTCACTCAAGCGAGCAAGGGTAACACTGTACTGTGATCAGTGGTGACCAGTTCCATTTTTAAAGTGGCTGTTTACCCCAAGTAGACATAACACACAATTCTATACACCATAGGAAGGTTAGCATGGGCCACCACTGTGACAACAAATGCAAGTTTCTACAGATGAGTTTCCAGCTAGCTTGGTTGTGGCGAACTCTAGCTCAAATCCCCTCAAAGCCAGTGGCTTATGCATTGGCCTAAAGTTTTAGGACTTACTCGCCATGGGTTCAAACCCTCCCCATGGGTTCAAACCCCCACACGTTCCCTGTTTTGTTTTGTTTTGTAATCGTATTATCACGATTTCACGAGTCAAATAAGAGGTGTTAATGTTGCAGTTTAATAACTGTAGTGTAAAGCACGCCTCTGGCAAGACAGTGATGGAGTGAATGATGATGAAAGTTTTTCTTTTTTTGGGCCATCCTGTCTTGGTGGGAGACGGCCGATGTGTTAATAAAAAAAAATTAGTAAATGGAATGGTCATACCATTTGCGTCCCGAACTGTACGAAATTGTCTCTTGTCACATCCGATTACAGCCCACACTGGTTTAGCGCATAGCCGACATGCATGAAAAACAAAGAAGATAAAGAATAAAAATGCACAATACCCTGACTGGAACACTGTCAATGTCACTGTCAATGTCACTGTCAATGTCAATGTCACTGTGACTTTATAAATGGTCCAAGTCGGACCGAAACGTCACCATAATCTCCTCTCCACAATATACAGGTTATCTGTGTAAATATACAAGATGTTACACAAGCTTCCACTGCGACAACGTTTCGCTCAGTACGGGTTTTTTATCAAGTCACGACTTTACGAAAGTTCTACACAGAGTGAAGGCTTTACAATGGCCAGTCCTGGAGCCACACGATGGCTGTGTAGGATGTATAATAAAGCTATCAACCTTAATTATAGCGGTGATCTGGGGTTTAAAGGTCCATCAAGCTTCCAGAGAATACAATGCAAGTAGAAGATAGGCAAAAGCTTTCCCCCCCCCAGCTTAAAAAGAGTAGAGAGTGGCGTGACTTAGTAGTGAGTTAGTAATAAGAGGTGGTCATGCGGACTGCAAGCAGCAACAGACTGAAGGAACACGCTGAGGAACACGATTTTATCAAGAGAATGTCTCACTCTGCGTAGTTTTATGAAGTCATGGTAGAGCTCTACGCTAGAGCGAAATGGTCTTCTGTTCTAGCAGAGGTCGGGGAACCGGGGGGTAAATTACCCCAAATGGGGTAAAAATTAAAATCTCAAGGGTAATATAAAGGCTTAATAAACATATAAATAAAACTGCACAAAAAATTATTATTTAATCTGCGAGGCAAATTATGAAAGCTATAATTTTTTTTAAGCAATTTTTAGGTTTTTAATAAAATAAAAAATCTAATTTTTAGGGACAATTTCTTAAGTTGGCAATAATGTAAAACGGATAAGGATTCCAGCTTTACGAAGCCGTGATAGAGCTCTACACAGAGCGAAATGTCGCTCTACACAGCGAAATGTCGCTCTACTATAAGCTTGTTCTGCAAGCTTATAGTATTGAGCTCTATAATAGTCCTGACCACTAGTAATGTGTCAAGTGTTAGTACGTGAGTGAGGGCATATTGACGCTCTCATCCCTTCACATACACAGGGGCCCCACAAACCGGGCCAGGAGCTTTGAATCGACCCATGCAACCACAATTAGGCGAGTACACCAGTGGAATGCATTAAGTAATGGAGGCAGGATCCATACATAGCTTCAACAAGAGGTAGGATAAGGCTCTTGGAGCGGGGAGAGAGTGACCTTGTAGTGACTAGCGAAGAGGCGGGTTCAGGAGCTGTGACTCGACCCCTGCAACCACATATAGGTGAGTACCGGAGAGAGAGAGAGAGAGAGAGAGAGAGAGAGAGAGAGAGAGAGAGAGAGAGAGAGAGAGAGAGAGAGAGAGAGAGTCACAAGACTCATTCTCTTCCCAAAAACATTTTTTTTGTATTATTTCAAATCACATTAATAATAAAAAAATTAACTATGCCAAAACACATTTTAATAAATCACTCAGTTCTAAGTTACACTTAAAAAAAAAAGGTCATTTTAAAAAAACAATTTTGAAAAAAAAAATACTCTATATGAAGACTATTTCAAAACCCACCATTAAAACAAATTTCCTCCCAAATTGTATTATTTTAAACCCATCTCGATAACCCAGGTCCATATATATAAAAAAACACTATATGTAGAAAAATACATCGTCTCATAAAACTGTGTGTAAAGAAACAGTGTATAGACTGCAGTACACTATCTCAAGAAAGACTCCAGAAACCCTCCATTACGAAACACTGTCCCAGGACACACTCCAGCCCCCGGCAGACTCCATTATCAGAGAGGAGACTATAGGTGAGGGAGTACGTGTGGAGCCTTCCCATCACCACCGCTCCACACACACCCCATCAGAGGGGACAACCACACCAGCCACCTCTTTACGAGGGGACTTACCACAACAAATGGCCACTTGTGACTCCCCTCGTATAGACCACCACCACCTTTATGACCCACCACTCACTCCCTTCGCTCATTACGTCTACCTGCCGCCCTGTTTGTATCTGTATGGTTGTCTCACTAACTTTACAAATACGGGAAATGTTATATTTATCATTCAGCATTGATATTACCTGTGATCTGTTTAGTGGGTTCTTCTACCCTCGCAGCCCGACATAAGGCAATGTTTTCTTGTTGACTGCACAGTCAACCAGACTGTTGCTGTATGCTTGCCGATGGCCCACATAGCCATCAGAGTCTCGCTGATTTGGCACTTGGCGGAAGAAGTGGTCCAGTTTCCTCTTGGAAACTTTTCATCTTTCTTCCGTCGGTATTTCTGACAGCGAGCAGTAGGTTCAAGAGTCTTGGACCACGGATGTTGACACAGTGCTTTCAGATTGTGCATATAGCACCCTCCTTTTTTCACCGGATTAATTTTATTCTTCCTAGAGTATCTCTCGCTCCAGCAGGTTGTTATGGTAGTGTACAGACTTATGGCCACACCCTCACGTATCCTTCGTGGATATTTTACCAAAGAACACATTCCGATTATTTGCCCATTTGTCGGTCCTAATATCTGTCCTGTCTTAAAGAAGCTGTGAGCAATGATCAAGACGTCAGAACACAGGCAATGTTTTCTTGTTTCGATGAAATCAGTAGTGGATGACCAGATGTTTTTGGGGAGTAATTAGTGAATAAATGGGCGGGGTGTTCGTAGGTGGGCGGACAGACGAGTTTGTTGAGTGGGTGGGAGGGGTGTGGGAGAGTGGGTGTGGTGCTGGCGGGCGTTGTGTTTATGGATGGGTTAGCTGTCAGCAGGAGGGCGGAGAGATTTTTTCTTATTAAATAAAAGTGAGTGCACCAGCAGTGTGCTCCCACCCTTTTCTATATGATAATTACAAAGTGGGAACAAAAGCTAACTGTGTTTCCACTTTCATATTCCATCACACAGGATGGGTTTCCCTGTCACATTCCATCACACAGGATGGGTTTCCCTGTCATATTCCATCACACAGGATGGGTTTCCCTGTCATATTCCATCACACAGGATGGGTTTCCCTGTCACATTCCATCACACAGGATGGGCTGCTGTAGCCTCAGAGATTTCGTCGGAACAGAGCTGATGTTACTGTGACTTAGGAATGACCGGGAGAAGTGGAATGCATGAAGACAGTCTCAAAGAGAGAGACGAAAAACAGTATGTAAGTATAAATACGCCCTTATACACAGTGTCAATAAATTTTTGCATAGCTCCGCGAATTAGACTTGAATATTTCGAAAGCACCTCAACAACCCCTCTTCAGCCCTCTGACTAATACTTTTAGTAACTCCACACCTCCTAATTTCCACACTACGAATTCTCTGCATAATATTTACACCACACATTGCCCTTAGACAGGACATCTCCACTGCCTCCAGCCGCCTCCTCGCTGCAGCATTTGCAACCCATGCTTCACACCCATATAAGAGTGTTGGTACCACTATTCTTTCGTACATTCCATTCTTTGCCTCCATGGATAAAGTTTTTTGTCTCCACAGATACCTCAACGCACCACTCACCTTTTTTCCTTCATCAGTTCTATGGTTAACCTCATCCTTCATAAACCCATCCGCTGACACGTCAACTCCCAAATATCTGAAAACATTTACCTCTTCCATAATCCCTCTCTCCAATGTGATATCCAATTTTTCTTTATCTAAATCGTTTAATACCCTCATCACCTTACTCTTATCTATGTTCGATTTCAACTTTCTACCTTTACCCTTACTTTCTACCTTTGGTGAAAGTGTTGAATGATGAAAGTTTTTTCTTTCTTTTGGGGTTATTCTTTCTTTTTGGGTCACCCTGTCTCGGTGGGAGACGGCCGACGTGTTAAAAAAAAAGTTTAAAGATTTATTTTTCATTTATGTTAATGTAAAACTTAATAATTCTGTACCAGAAGAACCTTAGAAAACTTACCTAACCTTATTATAATTTAATAATAAACAAACTCAGTGAAATATATTTTTTTCTTTAGGTTAAGAATAATTATTGAGAAATTATTGCATACACAAATTTTCTCTTGCCTTATTCGGCAAGAAGAGCGTTGCTATGTAAGCCAAAATCGCAAGTTTTACCTATTCGGCACGACATATATATATACACACACACATACAAAGGCAGGCACGTGAGGAAGGTCCCGCCAGGGCAGGAATGTTAGAAAGGACTGAGTATTAAGAAGTAAATTCTAGTGTGAAGTTAGTGTCTGGAGTCATGGTGGCCTCGGCTCTTTTCTCTCCAAATTTGGTTTTCGTGATTGCCTTCTGTGGGCGGCTGTTGCTTCGGCACTCTTGCTGATTTGTGAAGCACCTTACTGCTGCACCTCCTGCTCCTGCACCTGCTGATGTACCTGCTGTTGATGCACCCCTTGCCACTGCACTCTTGCTTTCTCCCCTGTCTGACTGCACCCTCTATGCTGCACTGCACCTCCTGCTGCTGCACCCCTGCTGTATCCTCTGCTGCACCTGCTGCACCCCCTGTTGCTGCACCTGCTGCCTCCTGCTGCACCCCTTGCTGCTGCACCTGCTGCACCTTCTGCTACACCTCTTGCTGCACCTCCTGCTGCACCCCCTGTTGCTGCACCTCTTACTGCACCCCCTGCTGCTGCAACCCCTGCTGCTGCACCTGCTGCACCTCCTGCTGTATCCTCTGCTGCACCTCCTGCCACACCTGCTGCACCTCCTGCTACACCTGCTGCACCTAATGTTGCACCTCCTTCACCTGCTGCTGTATTCTCTGCTGCGCCTGCTGCTGTGCCTCCTGCTGCACCTTCGCTTCTTTGCTCTGATTTGTCGGATGATCTCTCTCACTTCCTCCTCTTTTTCCACTCCTTTCTCTGTTTCCTGCTCTTTCTGCTACTCCCATTTGTCCTCAATTGCATCCTCATCTTCTCTATTCACATCCAACATAGATCCCGTCAGTGGCTAAGTTTATTACGCATTCTGTGTAAGTCTGTAGTTTACTGTACGTACCATGATCATCCTGTGTACGGCTGTAGTTTACTGTACGTACCATGATCATCCTGTGACGGCTGAGTTTACTGTACGTACCATGATCATCCTGTGTACGGCTGAGTTACTGTACGTACCATGATCATCCTGTACGGCTAGTTTAATGTACGTACCATGATCATCCGTGTACGGCTGTAGTTTACTGTACGTACCATGATCATCCTGTGTACGGCTGTAGTTTACTGTACGTACCATGATCATCCTGTGTACGGCTGTAGTTTACTGTACGTACCATGATCATCCTGTGTACGGCTGTAGTTTACTGTACGTACCATGATCATCGTGTGTACGGCTGTAGTTTACTGTACGTACCATGATCATCCTGATCATCCTATATTGAAGAGCCAGGGGCCATCTGACGGCTTGAAGGAGTCTCTTCGGATTTCATGATTACTACAGACGAGGTAATCGAACCAAGCTGGAATATAATCGATCCCTTGTATATAAATCACAGTGATTTATATGCCAGCATTACACACTCGTTTATATACCAGAATTACACGCTGGTTTATATACCAGTGTTACATTTGTGCATGCACCAGTGTTACATAGTGGCTGTACAGTAGTGTTTTACCGCGGTTAAATGCTGGTGAAACACAGATGTTAAATTACCCAGTACCTCCCTGACAAGTCAGAATGTAGTGCAACAGACCGTCACTAGATGGCTCTGGCTTCCTCGCTTATAGTTGCAGGAAGCAGATTCTTTATTTGTTACCTTGAGTTATATGGGAGACTCAGCGCTTATCACTGATAAGTCCACGAGTTCTGAGTCTTAAAGCTGACACTGTCTGACTCATTCATCATCTGCTCGAAAGACGAAAGCATTGCACAACCGGCAGAAGTTTGTGACGACGTTTCGACCCGACTTGCACTATTGACAAGTCACACTAACACACGAAGGTGAGTTAGTAAATGGTCCAAGTCGGACCGAAACGTTGCCATAAATTTCTTTCACCTGTTTGCGGGTATTGTGCTTTTTTTTTGTTCTTTAGAAAAAAATATAAATGACACAGAAACTCAAATAAAAAAAAGTATGATTGATAAGACTAATAACTTTAGTGTTCGTATCAACTTTCTAACCATTCTTATCTTAGGCAACTAGCTTTCTAATTATAGCCTATGTGCATTATTTTTTGCCTAACCTCCTTTGGTTACATTAATTTATATTTATGTACAGTTACGCACTGCGGCGTACGCCTGGCAGCGAGGGGCGTATGGGTTCATCCCAAGCGTTCATTTTCTGACGAAGAGTTAAAAGTTAAGGGTGTGAGCCGTGGCAGGGTAAAGTTGTTTTCCTTAGAATGGAGTTTCTTTGTTCTTCTTTGAAAGTGGTTTGTTTCTGTCCCCTCATTCCTAATTCTCCACTACTCCTCTTCCTCTTCACCCCCTGTCCTCCACTCCTATTCTTCTTTCTTCATATGCACTTGCTTTATAATATGTTTTCCACTCTGTGTTTCCCTGACGCTGTACACCATCTTTTTTCCCCTCGTCCCTTCTCTTTCCCCCCTTATGCCTCCCCATCTACCCCTCTCCACCTCTTCTTCTCACCTTGGCCCCCCTCTTCCCCTCTTCACCTTTTCCCCTGGCCAATTACCAGATTCATGCGAAGCGTGGAAGTGGTCGGTCGTACTGACTTTGCTTAATATTAAGGTCACCTATCCCACTCACCTACCCCACTCATCTACCCCATTCATCTACACCACTCATCTACCCCACTCATCTACCCACTCATCTACTCCACTCACCTACCCCACTCACCTACCCCACTCACCTACCTCCCGCACCTATCCTACTCACCTACCCCACTCACCTACCCCACTCACCTATCCCACTCATCTACCCCACTCATCTACCCCACTCACCTATCCACTCACCTACAACACTCATCTACCCCACTCACCTACACCACTCACCTACCCCACTAACCTACACCACTCACCTACACCGCTCACCTACACCACTCACCTACACCACTCACCTACCCCACTCACCTACACCACTCACCTACACCACTCACCTACCCCACTAACCTACACCGCTCACCTACACCACTCACCTACAACACTCATCTACCCCACTCACCTACACCACTCACCTACACCACTCACCTACACCACTCACTTACCCCACTCACCTACACCACTCACCTACACCACTCACCTACACCACTCACCTACACCACTCACCTACACCACTCACCTACACCACTCACCTACACCACTCACCTACACCACTCACTTCAGATTAACTTATTCACCTCAAAACAATCCCTCACTCCCATCAGCCATCCATTTAGAGAAACCCCTTTGGGGTAACTCAACATGATTAGAAAATGATTAGAAGAATTGGAATGATTGGAAACATTGAAAACTCTCTCATCAGCTAATAGGTGGGAAAGAAGAGACGTGATAACAGTGCATAAGAGTTGGCCCCATGGTTCGAACCCCGCAGCATTTCTTGGGAAAAGTTTCATTAATATTTTTCTTATTCAAAGGACTGTAAAATGATACAAAAATAATGGTAAGTATTTTTTAACACTTGTATGAATGACAAGATTAATGTGGGTTAAGAGAAAAGTGACGTTTACAGTACACTTGGAAATATTATGTCACAAAAAAGTAGTTAGAATACTTGAGTGGGATTACAGGGAAATCTTGAATAAACACACACACACACACACACACACACACACACACACACACACAGTGGAGGCAGGATCCATTCATAGCTTTAAGAGGAGGTATGATAAAGCTCATGGTGCGGGGAGAGTGACCCAGTAGAGGCCAGTGAAGAGGCGGGGCCAGGAGCTATGATTCGACCCCTGCAACCACAACTAGATGAGTACAACTAGGTGAGTACACACACACATACATACACACTATTACAAACTCAGGTTCTCAAGGCCTGTTAACCTGGTCGTAACCTTTAGCTTGGAACAAACTAAACACAGCAGAAAACTTTGAATTGTATTTTCCTTCACCAAGTATCAACAAAGTTATGTACACTATGTACAGCAATACATAAGTGCACACCACGGTAAGTCAAGGCAACAATAGAAGCCAAAAGACAGAGACACCATTGTGCTTCAACCAATAGAATGAATATGACAAGGGTGAAAACGTGAGTGAAACCACGTCACCTTCACAATTGCCAAACCCACATTATGATTGGCTGAACCTAGGTACTGATCTGACGATGGGGCCCCCTATCGTCAAACCCTTAGCACCTGGTTCGCTGGTTGGGGAGGCAGCCTAATATGAGACTGTGTACATGTGTACACACATACACACACGTATACATACACTCACGTATAAATACACTCACGTATACACGCACACTTACACACGTATCGTAGAGCTCGATAGACAGGAGATGGTTTACCTGGAGGGCATTCCGGGGTCAAGGCCCCCGCGGCCCGATCCACGACCAGGCCTCCTGGTAGATCAGGAAAACACCGATAGACTGTTATGGGAGGAGATGATATATTGAGAATACTTGGTAGAGCCTCCAGCCTGTGTCTGCCCGTCTCTAAGCCTACTCGAATTCTGAGACAGAGCTCTGAGCTCCAGCGCCAGAGGGGAAGCACGTGACGTCATGGCTTGGCGAGGGAGCCTTGCTATAAATATATTAGGAATTATCAGTATATAAACTACACAAGTATCGTCTGTTGACACATGTACTTACACACACACACACACACACACACACACACACACACACACACACACAACACACACACACACACACACACTCACAGGAGCTATGACTCGACCACTGCAACCACAACTAGGTGAGTACACACACACACACACACAGTGCTCAATTCAACAAATAATTTCCCCAAAAATACCATTCTTTCTAACACTGTCTTCCCATGATTCCCAAGCTGTGTCTGCACCTTTCAACGCTGTCAGTTGATTGATGCAACTATTTTCCACTGTCAATCAAGCTGGCCTGGGCATCAAACATAGCTAGCTGCCTTGGGGAGTGGGAGTCGCCTGTTGATTGTCAGCTCAAGAGGTCAGAGTGTCAGGCGTCAAAGGGCAAAGGGTCAGAATGTCAGAGGTTGAAAGACCAGGTGTTACGAGAGATTACTTAATTAAACACCTAAGTATGTACAAAGCAATTCCAAGGTCACCTGGAGGTGACACATGCACATGAAACAGCGTAAGGTTAGAGGTCAGATGTCGGAAGTCAGATGTCAAAAGTCAGATATCAAAGGTCGTGTATCAAAAATCAGATGTCAAAGATGTCAAATGGCTTCAGGGAGCAATCCAAATATATTTCCTCGAAGTCTTCTTATTCTCTTTTCCCAGGCTGTAGATCCCAATGTATATATATATACACTTAACAATTCGCAAACAGGCGAAAATATTTACAAACATTATCTCTATGTCCACAGCAGGACTCAAACCTGCAAACTCAGAGTACACAGCACTTTACCACGGAGCCAGACCTCTGGGGTCTGGCTGTGTGTGTGTTTGTTGTGTGTGTGTTGTGTGTTTGTTGTGTGGGGGGGGCAGGGAGGTGGCACCTTGAAAATATGAAGGCATGAAAATGAGCACTTCGGTAGTAAGGTGAGGTGAGTTGAGTACGGGCTGGTTGATAACTCATATATATGAAAGTGAGGTCACTGATAAGCTCTGAGCTCCATGTTTAGAGAACTGTCTCCCTTTGTGTACTTAATGTGCCCCCTACTTTACAGTGGAGCCACCCCTCTTGTGTGAGATTATTTTTTATCGTTTGCCATATCTTTCCCTCTTGTGAGAGATTATTTTGTACTGTTTACTGTTGCTCTCTACGGGCGAGGAATGAAGTGCGAACCAGTCCCTCACTCGGTCTATATAGACAATAGTGGTGGCACAACACAAGTCATCTTACGAGACACACCCAAGTCAGGAGATTTTATCATACAAGTAAACCATCACCATCACCATCACCACCATCACCATCACCACCATCACCATCACCACCATCACCATCACCACCATCACCATCACCACCATCACCATCACCACCATCACCATCATCACCATCACCACCATCACCATCACCACCAACACCATCATCACTATCACCACCACCATCACTATCACCACCACCACCACCACAAACACTAACACCAACACCAACACCACCACCACCAAAACCACCACGAACACCATTACCACCACCACCACCAACACCACCACCAACACCATTACCACCACCACCATCAACACCACCACGAACACCACCACTACCAACACCACCACCACCACCACCTCTACCAACACCAACAACAACAACATGACCAACAACAACCAGCTCCAGCAACATTTTGCAAGTATCGATTATGTTTTATCTGTTTTATCTGTCTTGCCAGCGCTCCAGCGAGTGCAATAAAACAAGTTAGGGTTCGCAATATTTCATGCATTTGATTGAGTATTAATTTTAATCAGAGCGTTAATGGGGGACTCATGATCACCACATTTTTACGCAGACAAAATTTCATTTGCACGCGAGTGGAACATACAACATCGATACTGAAGGGATTTCATAAAATCCTCGGAGGAACGGCAAATGTCTGACGTGGAATATGCATGTGTATAACATGACTCACGAAATCGTAATGACACGATTGCAAACAAACCATACCACGGGTGGGGTTAGAACCCGCGATCAGTCTCAAAACTCCAGACCGTCGCGTTAGCCACTGGGCCAGTGGCTAACGCGACGGTCTGGAGTTTGAGACACTCTGGTTGCGGGTTCTAACCCCACCTGTGGTATGGTTATTTTTTATGCATGTGTATAGACTGTAATCTAGTGTTGTAATCTAGTGTTGCAGACTCTGCTTCATAATCGTACGAAAAATGCTGATGCCACTCGTACCTAGTAGCCTTTAACGTCCAATGATAAACTGCCTCCAGACGCCTCAACGCTCCTCCCTTCCTCGTTGCCCTTCGACTATTCCATGGTTCACATAGTTTTTTTCATATGCTCATCTCTAAACACAAAAATATATGTAATTATATACACGTCCTCAAATTTTCCTACTTTCATATTTGACATTCTGGCTTCCATTGCAACAACTTTCTCTCTTACTCTCACCGCCTTGCTCTTCCGAATCCCCCAAAATCATTGTATCATCAGCAAAGAGCAACTGTGTACTCACCACCCACCGTGACATGACACATATAAACATGACCTGCATAAGGATACAGGGAACGTAATTTATATGCGGTGTGGATGTGGGCAGTGAAGGTTCTCAGCATATTTTCCAGGGCAGCAATTTCGATAGCCTTAAATGGGGCTGTTTAGAGGACAGCTCCTTTTAAGTGGAGAGGAAGCAAGCAGCTTACTTAACAGCACCATATGCTGCTCATTTATTGACTAATGTAGAGACATTAATAATAAAGACGGCTTGTATTTAGACAAGGGTTTAGAAAAACACCTAAGCAAACACTAGGACATATTTTTTAGAAAACGTTTCGGTCCTTGAACCTTGATCAAGTGTTCTAATGTTTGCTTACTTGTTTTTCTAAAACAAGTCGATGGTATAAACCAAGGTTTATACCATCCTGTCTGGACAGTGTTTAACTCCTAGATGAGCGAAACGTTGTCTTGATGAGGGCTTGCCCTTCCCGAAGAATAAAAGTCACAAAACCATGACTGAAATCAGTCATTAATAACGCACACTTAGGAGGCTTCAGACGACATTTTGGTTCGTTCTGGACCGAAATGGTTCCTTACTGGACCAGAATGGTCTTGTTTTGGAATGGAATGGTCCCGTCCTGGACCTAAACGGTCCCCGCTTGGACCGGAATGGTCTTGTTCTCGACCGAAATTATCCTTAACCCTTTACCAGGCAACGCATCAAATTTGAGACACTGCAACATTTGCAACCTATATTCTGATAATATAAGCAATTCTAAGACATATTTATTTGTGTTCATTTGTCAAGTTTATTTATTTTAGGCGCCTCTTAAATACCCTCTATGGCAGAATCAAATATGAGGCACACCTGGCCTGGTAAAGGGTTAAGAGCTTAATTTTCCACCCCCCGTGGCTTGTCTTGCCTTATATATAAGAATATGAGAAACAAGGAACACTGCAGCAGGCCTACTGGCCCATGAGAGGCAGGTCCAATTCTCCTACCGGCTTAAGTCAATGCCCTAATCTAGTCAGGTAAGGTCAAATTCACTTAAGGAAGGAGCACGGCATCTGACCTAGTAGCACAAGCTAGTCAGGTCCAACTCACACCCACCCACACCCACTCATGTATTTATCTAACCTATTTTTAAAACTACACAACGTCTTAGCTTCTATAACCTTCCTATATCCTTCCTTCCTATATCCTGTCTAGGCTAGATATTTTTAGGACGCTATTTACATCCCCTTTATTTATTCCTGTTTTCCATTTATACACCTCAATCATATCCCCCCTAATTCTACGTCTGTCTAGAGAGTGTAGATTCAGGGCCTCATTTTATCCTCATTGGGAAGTTTACAATAATTTAATAATAAACAAGCACAATGAAACATGTTTTTTTTTTCGTTAGGTTCAAAGCGTTGCTATTTAAGCCAAAATCGACATATATATAACTGACTTATCTTTTCACGTTATTCTAAGTTAGATTAAGGATGATAATTAAATGACAAAAATAACTAAACAGAGGAAAGAAGCAAAAATGCGTTGGCTGAACACGTTTTTCTGGGTCCCCCAACCCCCCTTCCCCCCTGGCACTAGGCGCCCCGCACCCCTCTCCTGGAACCAGAGGCCCGCACCCTGTGAATGGTGCCACCATCGCCTGCATTATTACTTACGCCAACACCAGGTCATGTTTACCCAGGTGCTTGTTGGTACCATGGTATGAGGGAAGAGGGGGAGCGATGGGGAGAGGGGATAATGGAAGAGGGGAGAAGGGGAGATAACGAAGGTGCAGTAAAGACAATAAAGACAGTTCCTCTTTCACGATCAGAGTGGTAGAAACTATTGGAATGAGATCCACGAGGTGGTAATAAGTGCTAGTGAAACTAGAAATTTGTTTAAAAATGTATAGATAAAATTAAAAAAGAAACACCATCAACACAACTCTGTTGTTGTTATTACAAACACTGTAGACGGAACACAATGAGAATAACTATGTTCTTGTTGCTACAACTAGGTAATCAGGTGCTAACAGGTCCTGGTGTAGCAATGGCCAGTGCTGTAACGAAAGGAATCTGTAATGAATCATCTCGTGAATGATATTGCAAGAGCCGGAGCATCAATCCCCTTTTACAGGCCTGTGACCGGCTTCCAGGGTTCTTCTACTCTCGCAGCCCAGCCTGAAGCAGCAGGATTTCCCTTTGACTGCCATGTCAGTCAGGTTATTGGAGCTGGCAGCCCGCGCAGGCTTACATAATCCTCACAACCTTGGTAATCAATCTCCTATTGAAGATAGTTATCCAGGTTCCTCTAGACAGAATAACCTTGGAAAACAACCACAAGTATGACAGTTATGAGAGAGAGAGAGAGAGAGAGAGAGAGAGAGAGAGAGAGAGAGAGAGAGAGAGAGAGAGAGAGAGTGAGAGAGGCAGACTGAGTACAGAGTGAAGCTGTAAGCTGGACGAGAGTACGAAAAAGACTCCAGCGATGAGTGGGATTTAGACAGAAATGTTGTAAACAGGTGGAGATACAGCATTGGAATGGTTTTAAAATTTGTTCAGTGTATGAAGGAAGGATCTAGGCATTGAAATTGAACTAAGACCATTTGCATTTTTTGGGTTCATGTTTAATTTCATCCGAATTTAGTCCCCATAACCATACACAAGTGATGTTCAAAAGCTTTAGGAAGCTCTTTTTTTTTCCTATTTCTGTAGGGTATTTTGACATTAATTTTTCACGAAATTTGCGAATCCCTCTCTCTCTCTCTCTCTCTCTCTCTATATATATATATATATATATATATATATATATATATATATATATATATATATATATTATGTGAAGTAGAAGAATTTAAATATAAAACAAATATAAAAAATTCTCTCCAGTCACAAAGGCCAGTTGGTAAGTCCCTTAAAAATAAAAAGTTAGAAAAAGCTGAAAAGTTTTTCCCTTTTGGAGGAATATATGAAAATCTTGCTCGCGTTCTCTTTGATATTATGGGCAAAGTTATACTATATATTTCTCCTCTGATTCCAGGAGGAAGATCACAGTGTTCCTTCTGATGCCTGGAGGAAGATCACAGTGTTCCTTCTGATGCCTGGAGGAAGATCTTGTTGAGTTGTCTGGTGGCTTGAGGAAGATCTTACCGAGTTCTCTAATGTCAGTAGGATGATTTGAAGAAGATCTTACTATGTTTTTTCGGTGATTGTAGAAAGATCTTACTCTTCCTTTCATGCTTAGAAGGAAAAATCTATCTTTCCCAACAGAATATTTTTTTTTTTAAAAAAAAAAAATATATATATATATATATATATATATATATATATATATATATATATATATATATATATATATATATATATATTATATTACACATACGAACTCCAGCATATTGGTTTTTCTCCCTATGAAAATAGAATATTAGAAGGGCAAAATATTTTTAGTCACGCGATGCACAAACTGGAGAGATATGGAAAATGGAAATTTCGAGGAGCACATTTTTTTTAGGCCTTTTGGTAAATACAAAAACGTAGGAGCAGCCCTGTTTGTGTGTGTTAAATATTGTTAGTGTTTAATAAAAGTGTAGGAAGAGGGAGGGGAGGGAGTATGAGAGGAAAATAGAGAAAGAGAGAGAAGAAAATTTTTAATATTTTTTTTTGTATAAGTTTATTCACATAGATTTATTTAAGGATTATCTACATTCAAGGTATAACAATATCGTGTTTTCTGTAGGAAAAAAATATAATAATAATAGAATGTGATGCCTTGATTTTTAATATTGAATATTTTAACATTATCTTTGCACAATGTGCTGACAGCTGACAGTCACCAGCTTAGATCAGCAACTTTCTTATATCCACTTTCCCTACTTTCAGGAAAAATGTTGAAATGTTTAACATATCTTGTACTTGGTCTGCTTTTGATTCTGAAGTTAATTTTTTGACGAGTTTTTCCTAATTGATTCCTGCTGACTATTTTCTGGAACCCATTCATAAATAAGTTTTAATGACCAAATACCATTCTTTAGATTCCTAAGCGTTCTTGACATTAAACTTTCTTTTTACGGTCACCTGAACTACCAGATTCCTAAGTAATGCTCTAAATTACTGCTACCCAGCTACCATATAACATTAAAATTCATATTTGTGAACTATTTACCTATATGTACCAAACCATAATACGGGTGGGGATTGAACCCGCGGTCAGAGAATCGTAAAACTCTCAGATCGACTCTCTGACCGTTGGTTCAAGCCCTACCCGTGGTGTGGGTTCAAGCCCCACCCGTGTCACTACGATTTCGTGAGTCTATATGTAGCATGGTGTATTTTAAGGCTTAAAAAGCCTGTTGTATTATATTATTGTTCATGTGTTGTGTGTCAGTTCACGTGAGGTGGTGTTAATATTAGTGTTAATATTAATATTATTGGTGTTAATATTAATATAATTGGTGTTAATATTAGTTTTAATATTAATATTATTGGTGTTAATATTAGATATATAAAACCCCTTTCTCAATTTCAAAATTTGCTACCGAAGTGGCTAATTTATTGTGCACTCCATACCCACCCTGTGGAGGGTAGCGCGAGAGCATATGGATACACAAAAGGCCTAGCAACTAGGCCCCCAAAAGCGTTAACAGGAGTTCATCTGGATTTACATCTACAGTTCACTTATCTGTTACAAGCAAATTTAGGAAATTTGCTTAGTATATCTGGTATCTTATTTTTATTAATAAGATATCTTGACATGTCACATAGGTTATTATTTAAGCTAGAAATTGTGAGGCGGGTGGATTACCATTCATTTGTGCAACACTTTAAGCAAAACAAGCTTATTTATCTATTAGAATCCACTTTGAAACATAAAATAATGCCGGGGAGTTTTAAAAAATCAAGCTAAATAAAGCGCACAGAAGAATGGATTTAGCAGTTCTAGAGAGATTGTATATATATGCGTCTGAGTTTGCTCAGTGTGTGTGTGTGTGTTAGTTACCATTTTGTCCTAGGCACATGTCGATTAGACACTAGGCCTGTTGTATGTGTGTTTAAGGAAACACTTCGAAATGTTTCCGCCCCGCCGGGAATCGAACCCGGGCCCTCCGTGCGTGAAGCGAGAGCTTTAGCCACCAGGCCACCGGTGTGTGTGTGTGTGTACACGCACAGGACTAGAGAGTGAGGGCAGCGAAATTTTGCCTGTCAAGAGAACTGTGAAATTTTTTTCTGAGACACATCTGAATCTTGTGACATCGGAGTGCAGGTCTTGGTTATTCGATGGAGACCTTCAGCTGGCTTACCCTGGTTTCCCCCCCCCCACGTCTTCTTCTGGTGACACAGTTTCCGATTTTATTAGGTTTATGGGATAAAATTGCGTTGATAGTCTGGCCTGTGTATCGTGGCTCCCGGCACACAATTCCTAATCCAAACACTTAGTTTCTAATACACAATTCCTGGTTCCACACACCCAGACCCACAGTACACAATTCCTTATCCAAACACCCAGTCCTTATTAAACAATTCCTGATAAACACACCCAGACCCACAGTACACAACACCTGACCCACACACCCATACCCACAGTACACAACACCTGATCCACACAGCCAGACCCACAGTACACAACACCTGATCCACACACCCAGACCCACAGTACACAACACCTGATCCACACACCCAGACCCACAGTACACAACACCTGATCCACACAGCCAGACCCACAGTACACAACACCTGATCCACACACCCAGACCCACAGTACATAATTCCTGATCCACACACCCAGACCCACAGTACACAACAGCTGATCCACACATCCAGACCCACAGTACACAACAGCTGATCCACACACCCAGACCCACAGTACACAACACCTCATCCACACACCCAGACCCACAGTACACAACACCTCATCCACACACCCAGACCCACAGTACACAACACCTGATCCACACACCCAGACCCATAGCACACAACAGCTGATCCACACACCCAGACCCATAGCACACAACAGCTGATCCACACACCCAGACCCATAGCACACAACTCCTGATCCACACACCCAGACCCACAGTACACAACACCTGATCCACACACCCAGACCCATAGCACACAACTCCTGATCCACACACCCAGACCCATAGCACACAACTCCTGATCCACACACCCAGACCCATAGCACATAATTCCTGATCCACACACCCAGACCCACAGTACACAACACCTGATCCACACAGCCAGACCCACAGTACACAACAGCTGATCCACACACCCAGACCCATAGCACACAACTCCTGATCCAAACACCCCATCACAAATCCACTTTGCTTCGCCTACCAATTTAGTCTCGTGTGATAGTTTTAATTCCATTTATACCCCGGATCTTTTAGTGTTATTGACTTTATTCTCTCTTTTATTACTTCTACTTTATTACCGCTGTACCTCCCAGCTATCAAGGGCTTTTGGGTATTACTGGCTTTTGTTACTACTGAATTGTGGCTATTTTTATTGAGGAGTAAATATTGATATAACTTAGTCTATAGAGGAACGTCCAATAATTGACGTTTCATGACGTGTATTTGTTTAAAGTGCATTTTTTTGGGGGGATAAAGTGTTTTTGTTTTACCGTGCTTTTGTTTTTTAAATGTAATTGTTGTGAAGGTAACTTTGTGTTTTGCCATGTTATCGTATGACGTCTCGGCATACGATAGATGTGTTCTTGTGTTTATGTGTTCTTGTGTTGTGTTCTTGTGTTGATGTGGTCTTGTGTTGATGTGGTCTTGTGTTGTGTGTTCTTGTGTTGATGTGTTCTTGTGTTGTGTTCTTGTGTTGATGTGGTCTTGTGTTGATGTGGTCTTGTGTTTGTGTGTTCTTGTGTTGATGTGTTCTTGTGTTGATGTGTTCTTGTGTTGATGTGTTCTTGTGTTGATGTGTTCTTGTGTTGATGTGTTCTTGTGTTGATGTGTTCTTGTGCTGATGTGTTCTTGTGTTGATGTGTTCTTGTGTTTGTGTGTTGTGTTGATGTGTTCTTGTGTTTGTGTGTTGTGTTTGTGTGTTCTTATGTTGATGTGTTCACGTGTTCTTGTGTTCACGTGTTCCTGTGTTGTGTTCTTGTGTTCACGTGTTCTTGTGTTAATATGTTCTTGTGTTCACGTGTTCTTGTGTTGTGTTCACTTGTTGTGTTCACGTGTTCTTGTGTTAATATGTTCTTGTGTTCACGTGTTCCTGTGTTGTGTTCTTGTGTTCACGTGTTGTGTTCACGTGTTGTGTTCACGTGTTCTTGTGTTAATATGTTCTTGTGTTCACGTGTTCTTGTGTTAATATGTTCTTGTGTTCACGTGTTCTTGTGTTCACGTGTTCTTGTGTTCACGTGTTGTGTTCACGTGTTCTTGTTTTAACGTGGTCTTCGTTTTAACATTATTTTGTTTTATTTTCAGTCTTATTTTTAGTTTTAGTTTTTTTGTTTGTTTAAAGTGTCTATTAGTTTTTGTCTCATTTTCATCCTTGGTCTTTATTACATGTTTTGATTATTTATTTATGGAGATTTATTGACAGAGAGAGAGAGAGAGAGAGAGAGAGAGAGAGAGAGAGAGAGAGAGAGAGAGAGAGCCTGGGTCTCACCCAGAAATGGCTTTCTGGACCTATTTATACACCCCTCCGTACTTCCCATTCTTTCTTCCTGTTTTCTCTCCCTCACACTCTATTCCACCTTTTCCCCTCTCCCCTGTATACACAATTCTGCCATCCTTCCTCTCCTTTTTTGCCCCTCTCCCTCACTTTCCCCTCTTGCACCTCCTTCCTCTTTTTCCACTTGTTATCCAAACCTGCTTCTTCCTCCTCCTCCTCCTCCTCCTCCTCCCTTCCCTTCTCCATCTGC
>WNWK01000394.1:440000-513230 GCA_009830355.1 Cherax destructor
AGAGGAGCATCAGACACGGAGAGGGCTACAGACACGGAGAGAGGTGCTATCAGACACGGGTGAAGGTTGCCCATCAACACGGGTAGAGGGGGCTATCAGACACGGGTAGAGGGGCTATCAGACACGGGTAGAGGGGCTATCAGACACGGGTAGAGGTGCTATCAGACACGGGTAGGGGCTAACACGAGGGCACGACACGGGTAGAGGGCTATCAGACACGGGTAGAGGGCTATCGGGAGGGGTACACAGGTAGAGGTGCTATCAGACACGGGTAGAGGTGCTATCAGACACGGGTAGAGGGGCTATCAGACACGGGTAGAGGGTGCTATCAACACGGGTAGAGGGGCTATCAGACACGGGTAGAGGTGCTATCAGACACGGGTAGAGGGTGCTATCGACACGGGTAGGGTGCTATCAGACACGGGTAGAGGGTGCTATCAGACACGGGTAGAGGGTGCTATCAGACACGGGTAGAGGGGGCTATCAGACACGGGTAGAGGGTGCTATCAGACACGGGTAGAGGGTGCTATCAGACACGGGTAGAGGGGCTATCAGACACGGGTAGAGGGTGCTATCAGACACGGGTAGAGGGCTATCAGACACGGGTAGAGGGGGCTATCAGACACGGGTAGAGGGCTATCAGACACGGGTAGAGGGTGCTATCAGACACGGGTAGAGGGTGCTATCAGACACGGGTAGAGGGTGCTATCAGACACGGGTAGAGGGTGCTATCAGACACGGGTAGAGGGGGCTATCAGACACGGGTAGAGGGTGCTATCAGACACGGGTAGAGGGGGCTATCAGACACGGGTAGAGGGTGCTATCAGACACGGGTAGAGGGGGCTATCAGACACGGGTAGAGGGGCTATCAGACACGGGTAGAGGTGCTATCAGCACACGGGTAGAGGGCTATCAACACGGGAGGGTGCCATCAGACACGGTAGAGGGGGCTATCAGACACGGGTAGAGGGCTATCAGACACGGGTAGAGGGTGCTATCAGACACGGGTAGAGGGGCTATCAGACACGGTAGAGGGCTATCAGTAACGGGTAGAGGGTGCTATCAGACACGGGTAGAGGGGCTATCGACACGGTAGAGGGGGCTATCAGACACGGGTAGAGGGTGCTATCAGACACGGGTAGAGGGTGCTATCAGACACGGGTAGAGGGGCTATCAGACACGGGTAGAGGTGCTATCGCACGGGTGGAGGGCTATGCACGCATCGACACGGGTAAGGGTGCCATCAGACACGGAGTAGAGGTGCTATCAGACACGGGTAGAGGGGCTATCAGACACGGGTAGAGGGCTATCAGACACGGGTAGAGGGTGCTATCAGACACGGGTAGAGGGCTATCAGACACGGTAGAGGGGCTATCAGACACGGGTAGAGGGTGCTATCAGACACGGGTAGAGGGTGCTATCAGACACGGGTAGAGGGTGCTATCAGACACGGGTAGAGGGGCTATCATACACGGGTAGAGGGGCTATCAGACACGGGTAGAGGGTGCTATCAGACACGGGTAGAGGGGGCTATCAGACACGGGTAGAGGGGGCTATCAGACACGGGTAGAGGGGGCTATCAGACACGGGTAGAGGGTGCTATCATACACGGGTAGAGGGTGCTATCAGACACGGGTAGAGGGGGCTATCAGACACGGGTAGAGGGGCTATCAGACACGGTAGCTCATCAACACGCCTCCTCACATACACCAATGGCAGTCTGCTCTCCATAGACACTCTCTGGCCCTCTTTTCTCTCTCTCTCTCTCTCTCTCTCTCTCTCTCTCTCTCTCTCTCTCTGTCTCTCTCTCAGTAATTTGTCGGAAATTCGAAGGAAAACTTTATAAAGGCAAAGAACTTTAGTTTACGAGTTTGGTGAAGTGTAGAGAGAAAGAAAGAGAGAGAGAGACAGACAGACAGACAGAGAAAGAGAGAGAGGACCAGCACGCCTTGAAAGTTTAGCACCATTCAATCCTTTTAAATATTCTGAATTTCAATAAAGTTCTTTCAACAAGAGGAATATAATTAGTATAATTACTTAGCTTAAAGTAGACAGACCAAATACAGAACAAAATTAAAAACAAATAACGTATATTCTAAGTCTCTTCTTGTGATCTAGACTCCATTTATGTTAATAAAGAATATTTGTAAAGGCTATTAACCTCGTTAATTGATAAATTGGTTTCGATAAGACTCGTGAGCTAACACTGGGACATTATTAGAAAACGTTTCGGTCCTGGGGACCAGAGTCCCAAGATCGAAATGCTTCGTAATATGTCCCAGTGTATATGAGTACATATACATGTACGTATACATGTCTGTATGTTTATATGTCTGCCCGAAATTGCTCTATATAGCAGAGGCTTTCCATGTGTACGATTGTCATCCCAATTTTTAAATTCTTTGTATAATGTGTAAATAAAGCATTATTAGTACTAGTGGTAGTAGTAGTAGTGGTAGTAGTAGTAGTAGTGGTAGTAGTAGTAGTAGTAGTAGTAGTAGTAGTGGTAATAGTAGTAGTAATATTAGTAGCAATATTAGTAGCAGTAGTAATAATAGTAATAGTAGCAGTAGTAATAGCAGTGGTAGTAGAAATAGTAGTAGTAGTAATACTAGTAGTAATAGTAGTACTAGTAGTAATATGTAGTAGTAGTAGTAGTAGTAATAGTAGAAGTAATGTTACTGGTGTGAGGATGGGAACATCGTGCATATGCTGGACGTCGAGTGGCAAGCACCAACAGCCTGTCTGATCAGGCCATCCACCGGGAGGCGTGGTCTAATCCCGCGAGAGCGCTGACCTCTCGGTAGACTCCCCAGGTACACTCCCCATGTATACTCCCCAGGTAAACTCCTCAGGTAGATTCCCCAGGCAAACTCCCCAGGTAGACTCCCCAGATAGACTCCCCAGATAGACTCCCCAGGTAAACTCCCCAGATAGACTCCCCAGATAGACTCCCCAGGTAAACTCCTCGGGTAAACTCCCCAGGTAGACTCCCCAGATACACTCCCCAGGTAAACTCCCCAAGTAGACTCCCCAGGTAAACTCCCTAAGTAGACTCCTCAGGTAGACTCCCCAGGTAAACTCACCAGGTAAACTCACCAGGTAGACTCCCCAGGTAGACTCTCCAGGTAGACTCCCCAGGTAAACTCCCCAGGTAAACTCCCCAGGTAAACTCCCCAGGTAAACTCCCCAGGTAGACTCCCCAGGTAGACTCCCCAGGTAATTCCCCAGGTAACTCCCAGGTAGACTCCCAGGTAAACTCACCAGGTAATCCCCAGGTAGACTCTCCAGGTAGACTCCCCAGGTAGATTCCCCAGGTAGACTCCCCAGGTAGACTCCCCAGGAAAACTCTCCAGGTAGACTCCCCAGGTAGACTCCCCAGGTAGACTCCCCAGGAAAACTCTCCAGGTAGACTCCCCAGGTAGACCATCTCAAAATACTTTTCATAATCTGTGTTAATTGTTAAGTCTGGATCTGTTTTAGACTCTGTTTTTTTCCATATCACGTATTAATGCAGTACTTTGATGCCTCTCTCTCTCTCTCTCTCTCTCTCTCTCTCTCTCTCTCTCTCTCTCTCTCTTCTCTCATTCTTGAACTTCTTGTCTCCTCATTATTTCAGTGAGACATGCATCAGTGTGAGTCATCCGTCATCCATTTAGGTGAGGAGGACATGCCACTTAGTGTGGAAGTAGGTCAGTGCCACTCACAGTGTGGAAGTAGGTCAGTGCCACTCAATGTGGAAGTAGGTCAGTGCCACTCACAGTGTGGAAGTAGGTCAGTGGCACTCACAGTGTGGAGGTAGGTCAGTACCACTAGGACTGGCATCGAACCTCAGCCCTTCTGATGCGAACCGATAGGGGCGCTCACGTGAGCCACGAATCAACCGCGCGTGGAGAAAGGGTAGTGCCACTTAGCAAGCATATACAGATTAATGGGAAACAGTACCCCTCAGTAAGGATGATAGTTTAAATGACCCTGATAAACACCCACTTATTGTGCAAAGATAAGCTTATATACACAATTATTAATAATATTATTATTATTATTATTATTATTATTATTATTATTATTATTATGCTGTGTTACAACCTGCCTCCCAACTCCAAACACAGTCACCAATCTCGCCAAATATATTCTTGAAAAACTTTGGCGAGTTCATTAATTTCTGGAGCGTTGATGTATTGAGCGACGGCCATTGATGGATTGTGTGACGTCACAACCACTCTAACAAGGGAATGGAGGGTGGTGGGGGGAGGTTGCTGGAGGGGTAGAGGGGAGAGGAGAAGGAGTGAAGGGGGATGGGTCAGGGAGTAATGAGAGGAGGTAGGGAGGGAGAGAGGCGATTGTTGTGGTGTAGGTATGGCTGAGAATGTGTGTGTACATGTGTGCTCACATTAATAATATATATACATACATATATATGTTGGACAAAGAGAAAGTGAGAAAATCAGGCCAAGAGTAAGAGAGAGAAAATTGATTTTATTTTAACCACACTGTAAGAAATGCCAGTAAATCGATTCCTACCCACACTTCCTATCCACAATTCGTACCCACAATTCGTACCCACAATTCCTACCCACAATTCCTACCCACACTTCTTATCCATAATTCCTATCCACAATTCCTACTCTCAATTCTTATCCACAATCCCTACCCACGATTTCTGCCCACAATTCCTACCCACAATTCCTATCCACAATTCCTGCCCACAGTTGCTACCCCACAATTTATAACCACTGTTCGTACGCACAATTCCTGCACAAAATTTCCAACCACAAATCTCGTCAAAGGCGAATGTGGGGGTGTAGAATGTTGGTGTGTGTGTGTGTGTGTTTGTGTGTGTGTGTTTGTGTGTGTGTGTGTGTGTGTGTGTGTGTGTGTGTGTGTGTGCTTGTGTGTGTGTGTGTGTGTGTGTGTGTTGTGTGTGTGTGTGTGTGTGTGTGTGTGTGCTGTGTGTGTGTGTGTGTGTGTGTGTGTGTGTGTGCTTGTGTGTGTGTGTGTGCTTGTGTGTGGTGGCTGTGTGTGTGTGTGTGTGTGTGTGTGTGTGTATTTGTTTCTGACGTACAGATAAGCAGACAGAATGACAGACAGACGAACGGACGGATGGAAGGACGGACGGACGGACGGAAGGACGGATGGAAGGACGGACGGACGGACGGAAGGACGGATGGAAGGACGGACGGTATAGTGAAATGCCAAAGTTAGCGGTGAATGGAGAATAGTTATAGGATCCCCTGTGGGTATCTGCCTACCTGGTCCACCAAGTGATTTAATGTGAAGGTAACACCGTGTGGTGGGCCAGTCACTCCTTAATTGTGTTTGGTGGGACGCGACACCCATAGGGTTGTTATGTCCGTGGCTCTCGTCATTAGGTACAAGCTGAAGCTGTTAGGTGCTTGACTGGGGTTGTTAGGTGCGTTGCTGGGATTGTTAGGTCCGTGACAATGATTGTTAAACGCGTCGAGAAACTAATCAAGAGACACAATAAACACAATTAAGGTATAAACTCATCACAACATTATAGAAGTATAAACTATTATCAATCCTGGAGTTGAAAACTAGAGCAGTAGCGCACGAGAAACGATGTTCAGCAAATTTAACTTCAGCAATCACAGAATTAACTGGGACGAATTCAACAAATAACTATCGGACAATCCCTGGGGAACGGTCATGAGCTCCCTAAACCCTCACCAGCACTTGGAAAATCTGAATACGAAAGCATACAAAGTATGTATTAAATATGTACCATTGCAAACACTTAAAAGGAAATCATATATATATATATATATATATATATATATATATACGGATGGGTCTATGAAGGATGAGGTGAATCATAGAATTGATGAGGGGAAAAGGGTGAGTGGAGCACTTCGGAGTCTGTGGAGACAAAGAACCTTGTCCATGGAAGTAAAGAGGGGAATGTATGAGAGTATAGTTATACCAACGCTCTTATATGGGTGTGAAGCATGGGTGATGAATGTTGCAACGAGGAGAAGGCTGGAGGCAGTGGAGATGTCATGTCTGAGGTCAATGTGTGGTGTGAATATAATGCAGAGAATTCGGAGTTTGGAAATTAGGAGGAGGTGCGGGATTACCAAAACGATTGTCCAGAGAGCTGAGGAGGGGTTGTTGAGGTGGTTTGGACATGTAGAGAGAATGGAACGAGACAGAGTGACTTCGAGAGTGTATAAATCTGTAGTGGAGGAAGGCGGGATAGGGTCGGCCTAGGAAAGGTTGGAGGAGGGGTAAAGGAAGTTTTGTGTGCGAGGGCTTGGATTTCCAGCAAGCATGTGTGAGCGTATTTGATAAGAATGGAGGCATATGGTTTTACATACTGACGTACTGTTGGAGTGTAGCAAAGTAACATTTTGAAGATTCAGGGAACCGGCATGGCCGACTTGAGCTCTGGAGATGGGAAGTACAGTGCCGGCACCTAAAGGAGAGGGGTAAATTTGCAGTTTTTATAACTGTAGTGTAAAGCACCCTTCTGGCAAGACAGTGATGGAGTGAATGATGATGAAAGTTTTTCTTTTTCGGGCCACCTGCCTTGGTGGAATCGGCCGATGTGTTTAAAAAAAAAATATATATATATATATATATATATGTATATATGTAATGATTGAAATTCTGAAAGGTCAATATAAATCAGGTATCCTTCAGGTACCGTATTTTCGGCCATATAAGACGCACGATCATATAAGACATAAAATAATGTTTCCAGGGAATTGTAACGTAACGTTAGTGAACAACTGCTAAAGCGTAACCCAAAGCCTACCCTTGACCCTGACCTTGAGCGTATAAGACGCAGGGGGCTTTTCCAAGACATTTTGTGGGGAAAAAAGGTGCAACTTCCTAAGTATGGGTCAGTAGATCTACTGCTCTGCTTGTCTATATTTTTTCTCTTGTTATGAAAATAAAGCGCAAACCCCATCCATAGTTTCAAGAGCAGGTATGATAGGGCCCTTGAGGCCCTTAACATACAGTGAAGATTATATTAAAAAGTATTGGAAGGGGAAAGGAAAAGAGGAGATATAATAGCACATATAAGGTCGTAAAAGATTACGAGAAACCAGATAAGGAAGATTTCTTGGCACCATCAACGAGGAGAAACAAGAGGCTAAAATTTTTAAAGGAATAAAAGTCACAATACCCTGGCTGGAACATTGTGCAAATAACCTGCACTTTGGAGTGAGAAAGTTTATACGGCGTTTCTGTCCGTCCTGGACCGAAACGAGTGGCAAATGAGCGAGGAAATAGGGAAGCGAATAAAAGATGGGTCAGGCGAAGAGGCGAGGTGAAAGTCAAAAAAAAACGGTCAAGTGGTGAAAATTACAGAAAACAGACCAAAGAGAGAGAGAGAGAGAGAGAGAGAGAGAGAGAGAGAGAGAGAGAGAGAGTCAGAAGACAGAAAAGATATTAGAAATAATATAATAATATGGATGAAGCTGTGTGTGTGCGCTTCATCTATTGTGAGTGAGTTTCTGTGTGTTTTATATATGTATTAAGTGTGTATTGTGTAAAGTGTGTATATTGAGCGTGTGTGCATTTTGTGTGCGCTGTATATACGTGTATGTATATATTTACCTAATTGAGTTTTTTGTAAGTAATTTATAGAACCGTCAAGAGAGCTTCAGTACTCAAGTCGTCCTGCTGTGGGACGACTTGAGTACTGGACGATGGTCACTACGACCTTACTGAAGCTCTCTTGACGGTTCTATAAATTACTTAAAAAAACTCAAGTAGGTAAATATATACATACACGTATATACAGTACACACAAAATGCACACACGCACAATATACAGTTACACAATACACACTTAATACATATATAAACACACAGAATATACACACTTACACAATACACACTTAATACATATATAAAACACACAGATTTATACACTCTCGAAGTCATACACAATACACTAATAATACACGCACAATACACACACAATGCACGCACACATACACAAACACCGAGTAGCGGGAAGCGGTCAGGCAGTGCCAGGAGCTGTGAGTCAACCCACGCAGTCTCACACACACAAAATGGTAACTAACACACATACACAAACAAAAGATTGGTTACCCTCTAACTGCATAGCTACCTATTCACCAGCATGAGGCAGCAGTGTTTCCCCTATGATAGCCATCACACGGGATAGCTTGTATACACAAGGTAATGAAATGTGTCAGCCTGGGAGCTCCACCAACGACGGTATAAAATATTTCTCTTTCGTCACAGCTGAGGTTACTAACATGTGGAATGATTAGAATTGGCGAGGGTAGGCCCGAGGGTAGGCCCGAGGGTAGGCCCTTGGGTAGGTCCGAGGGTAGACCCGAGGGTAGGCCCGAGGGTAGGCTTAGAGGCTATTGTGCGTGGAAGTGGGAAAGGCAGATAGCTGAGGACTTGGAGGTCTACGCTGAGGCTATCTGCTGAGAACTATTTACTTCTATTTATATGTAAAGCTTTCATGTATCATCTAAGACTAGCCACGTGGAAGAGAGACCTAGAGAGGTTGTTGTAGAGGAGACCTAGAGGAGCTGTTGTAGGGGAGACCTAGAGAGGCTGTTGTAGGGGAGACCTAGAAGAGCTGTTGTATGAGAGACCTAGAGAGGCTGCTGTAGGAGAGACCTAGAGAGGCTGTTGTAGGGGAGACCTAGAGAGGCTGTTGTAGGGAAGACCTAGAGAGGCTGTTATAGGGGAGACGTAGAGAGGTCGTTGTAGGGGAGACGTAGAGAGGCTGTTGTAGGAGAGACCTAGAGAGGTTGTTGTAGGGGAGACCTAGAGAGGCTGTTGTAAGGAAGACCTAGATAGACTGTTGTAGGGGAGACGTAGAGAGGTTGTTATAGGGGAGACCTAGAGAGGCTGTTGTAGGGAAGACATAGAGAGGCTGTTGTAGGGAAGACCTAGAGAGGCTGTTGTAGGGGAGACGTAGAGAGGCTGTTGTAGGGGAGACATAGAAGAGGTGTTATGGGAGAGAAATTATTTTTATTATTACTATTAAATTAGACACATATGCAACACTTGGGTATCTTTATTGAGGAAACGTTCGCCCACAGTGGCTTCATCAGTCCAATACAAGTAGAAAGTAGTAATAAAGGAGGAGTGTGTGAGAGTCATCAAGATTGATGGACTGAACACATCGACTCCAGGCCGAGGGACTGATTACCTCAAATCCTCCTTTATTACTACTTTCTATTTGTATTGACTGATGAAGCCACTGTGTGGCGAAACGTTTCCTCAATAAAGATACCCAAGTGTTGCATATGTGTCTAATTTAACAACTTGTCGGTTCTCTGAACCATTCATCTACATTATTACTATTATTTATTATTTTTTTATTATTATTAGTATTACATTTACAAGGAAGAGTTGAACCTGTAGAGAACAGGAAGAATGGGAATGGGAAGCAATCATGTTTGATCCGTGGAAAGGGGAACAAAAGGGTAGCTCCAATTCCTAGAAACAAGAACTCTTCACGAACATGAAGACCTCGCCCCAGGAGGTCTAGCGAAGGCACCAGTGACTAGAGGTGACGACGAGTGCTTCAGACAGCAGCGGCGGACACATCTCTTGTATTTACTTCCGGAGGAAGTTGGCCAACCACACCTCCTGAGGTGCTGAAAGAAGGACGGCAAGGAGGAGAGAGGAGGAGAGGAAGGGACAAAGGAGGAACGGAGGAAGGGGAAGATCTTGGAAGAGGGAAGACGATAAGGATATTGTTTTCCCTTGCCCAGTAACTGTATCTGTAAATTTAGACTGTGTGTGTATGTATGTACTCACCTATTTGTGGTTACAGGGTCGAACCCGCCTCTTCGCTGGTCGCTACTATGGTTGTATGTATCTGAACTCAAGATAAGCCTTAGTCTTAGTGAATAACTGTCAGTGAATAAACAGAAGAACGGAGTGGGAGTCGAACCGTGTTCGACTGTAAGTCTTATAGTCCAGTGGTACGAAGTTAGACCTACCAGTCAGGACCACGGTTCGACCTCCCGTCCATTCTTTTGTTGATTTATGCCTGTATGTATATACGAATGTATGTGTGTATGTATGAAGGTACGTATTTATGCATGTATGTATATAAGTACCCATACCTGCAGTCTCTTCCGGAGGCCACCGTCCCCGCGGCTCGGTCCTGGACTAGGCCTTCTGGATGCTGGACGCAGTCCGACGTATGCACCACAGCTCGGCTGATCAGGAACTGATTTGAGGAATTTATCGACTTTTCTCTTGAAGACAACCAATTGGTAATCCCCCTCATGTATGAAGGGAGGGTGTTGAAGAGTCGAAGTTCCAGTTCCATCCTGTGTGATGGAATATGACAGGGAAACATAGCTAGGTTGTGTTTCTAGTATATATCTGTCATATAGAGTATGCTAGCAGCAATACTGCGGGTGTTCCCAATTATTTTTTTTTAATTAAAATGATTGCTTGAACATTTGACGTCGTATAATAATGTAAACATAATGCAAACCGATAATTCACTGTAAAATAATTGTGTGATAATATCGTTATATAATCAATGCAAAACATAACCGGTCTTGTGTAATTATTTTGTTTACCGATAACAAGCACAGTGGCGTGTAAATAATTCCTTTCATTGTTTATCTGCAAATAAACAGCAATTACTTTTGTGTTTCTTTGGCACTAATTACTTTATAAATAAAAGTCAGTCACTGCTTGTGCTGCTTGTGTTGTTTGTCTGTGTGTTTGTCTGTGTTGTTTGTCTGTGTTGTTTGTCTGTGCCGCTCTGTGTTTAGCTGCTACTTTGTGTGTGTCCCACAGTTTGTTTGCTAGACGTTCTGTCTACTGCTCTTCCTGTAGTTCTAATACTCTCTGTTTTCCATCGTCTATATCTGTTTCCCCACTGTGTCGAAGAACATAACAGCGGTAGGCCTATTGGGCTATGCTATAGGCAGATCCTCAGAAAGAATTTTTTTTTACAGGCGTATCTCTCCAAACATTTTCTTTTAGGCTACTTAAGGCGTAAAGCTTTAAGTGACTTTACTGGGGCAACTTCATCCACTCATCTACAACTCTCGAGTCCCCTTGCCTAGTTTTGTTTTTAGGTAGAGTTCGTCATTATCACGTAATCTATATTTACCATTATTCACTCACTTTATCTGTCTCTCCCATTCTGTCAATCATTTATACTGCCCGTCTCTTCCACTGCCACTGCCCCTCTCCGTCTCTCTCTCTCTCTCTCTCTCTCTCTCTCTCTCTCTCCACACTTCCTATCTCCTCCACTGACTGTTTGTCTCTATGTTTGGTACAGAAATCAATCACATGGATATTGTTTCCCTAATTAATAGTCGTATCTCTCTATTGCATAAATCAATATTGAATTACTGCATTGTATGACCGTAAACCAGATGTGATACTCACCAATGGAATTTATATGAGGTAAATTATTGTAATTTATATTATATATATATATATATATATATATATATATATATATATATATATATATATATATATATATATATATAGGAGGTACCACCTCTAGAACTTTACTGGGGACCCTCATCCTCAGAGAAGACAATAAACGTACCTCAGGGAAAACTCGAGGTTCTCCCCGGAGCTGTTTGAATATTTTCTTCTCCTACCACCTCGTATATATATTATATGAGTGCTTTATTAATAGACAGAATACATTGACAGAAAACACAAACATGAACATGAATACATTGGTACAATATATCAAAGATTATGAATCTCCTCCAGCTCCTCCGAAGCCGGACGCGAGCCCAGAATTCAGCATGCATTTCCCCTCTGGATGGCCACGCTGAGGCGCTGGAAAATGAAAGTAGCTGCCCTTGGGTCCCTGGTGGTGTCGATGAGTCTGGAACTCAGTTCTTTAAGGAAACGTGTTGCATTTTTTTCCCCATGATCCCAAGGTCTCTGATCCCACTGGGACAAATTGATACTGTTGGCTTATGTCCCTGTGCTTGCCGTTCTTGTACTCCTCCCTGTCGCCCGACACTGTGATGGATGTAGGTGTCAGCATAATTAAGTCTTTATTACATTTGTTACAAGAATTAGTATATAGAGGCAAAGTACCTCTGAGGAATGAAAGGTCAAGTCAGAGCCAGGAAGTTCACCCGATGGCCGCGTCGGGATGCAGACGGGGCGAAGCGTAGTCGATAATCTTGTGGGCCAAGGGAGTGGAGATGCTGTATTTCCTGCACTATTTTGGCCAGTCATATTAGACACTCCAGTGAGCGGTGCGTCCTGCCACTGTCGCCTCCTTAGTGAAAGTTCAGGACTCAAGTCCTCGGTTAAGAGCGGCACTGTCCTGCTCTACTAGCAGCTGAAATTGATAAAATTTCGATAGGACATTTGTTAGAAAATTCCAAGACAGTTCTTATGTAAGAAAACACTCCAGTCCTGTGTAAGAAACTCCAGTGCCTGTTGGAATGTTATATCCTGTGTAAGAAACTCCAGTACCTGCTGGAATGTTATATCCTGTGTAAGAAACTCCAGTACCTGCTGGAATGTTATATCCTGTGTAAGAAACTCCAGTACCTGCTGGAATGTTATATCCTGTGTAAGAAACTCCAGTACCTGCTGGAATGTTATATCCTGTGTAAGAAACTCCAGTACCTGCTGGAATGTTATATCCTGTGTAAGAAACTCCAGTACCTGCTGGAATGCAACATCGTGTGTAAAAAACTCCAGTACCTCCTGGAAGTATACAGGTGACAGGTAAAACATATCCGTGTTCCTAATAATAACAATTAAAATAAAATAAGAATCCTGCCGTCTAACCTTGCATTATATCAGAAAAAATATTGGTAGGCAACCGCAAAGGCTGGTGAGCTCGTCACGAGGGTGAGGGGAATCGTGTATGGGTAGGTAGGGAGAAGGGGCGAGAGGAAACGTGGTGGTGGTGAGGGAATGGAAGGGAGGGGAAGAGAGGGTACAGTGAGGGGGAAGGGAGAGAGAGGTATTATTTTTTCAAATAACATTGGGAACACCCGCAGTGTGCTGCTACCCTGGTTTATGTGATAGTTACACCGCAGTGTGCTGCTACCCTGGTTTACGTGATAGTTACACCCGCAGTGTGCTGCTACCCTGGTTTAAGTGATAGTTACACCCGCAGTGTGCTGCTACCCTGGTTTACGTGATAGTTACACCCGCAGTGTGCTGCTACCCTGGTTTACGTGATAGTTACACCCGCAGTGTGCTGCTACCCTGGTTTACGTGATAGTTACACCCGCAGTGTGCTGCTACCCTGGTTTACGTGATAGTTACACCCGCAGTGTGCTGCTAGCCTGGTTTATGTGATAGCTACACCCGCAGTGTGATGTAACATTATATGGTAAACTGTGGAACACAAGACAGTTGTTTCCCTGTCATATACCATCACACAGGATGGGTTTCCCTGTCATATACCATCACACAGGATGGGTTTCCCTGTCATATTCCATCACACAGGATGGGTTTCCCTGTCATATTCCATCACACAGGATGGGTTTCCCTGTCATATACCATCACACAGGATGGGTTTCCCTGTCATATTCCATCACACAGGATGGGTTTCCCTGTCATATACCATCACACAGGATGGGTTTCCTGTCATATACCATCACACAGGATGGGTTTCCTGTCATATACCATCACACAGGATGGGTTTCCCTGTCATATACCATCACACAGGATGGGTTTCCCTGTCATATACCATCACACAGGATGGGTTTCCCTGTCATATTCCATCACACAGGATGGGTTTCCCTGTCATATACCATCACACAGGATGGGTTTCCCTGTCATATACCATCACACAGGATGGGTTTCCCTGTCATATACCATCACACAGGATGGGTTTCCCTGTCATATACCATCACACAGGATGGGTTTCCTGTCATATACCATCACACAGGATGGGTTTCCTGTCATATACCATCACACAGGATGGGTTTCCCCGTCATATACCATCACACAGGATGGGTTTCCTGTCATATACCATCACACAGGATGGGTTTCCCCGTCATATTCCATCACACAGGATGGGTTTCCTGTCATATCCATCACACAGGATGGGTTTCCTGTCATATACCATCACACAGGATGGGTTTCCTGTCATATTCCATCACACAGGATGGGTTTCCTGTCATATACCATCACACAGGATGGGTTTCCTGTCATATACCATCACACAGGATGGGTTTCCTGTCGTATACCATCACACAGGATGGGTTTCTGTCATATACCATCACACAGGATGGGTTTCCTTCATATCCATCACACAGGATGGGTTTCCTGTCATATTCCATCACACAGGATGGGTTTCCTGTCATATACCATCACACAGGATGGGTTTCCCTGTCATATTCCATCACACAGGATGGGTTTCCCTGTCATATACCATCACACAGGATGGGTTTCCCTGTCATATACCATCACACAGGATGGGTTTCCCTGTCATATACCATCACACAGGATGGGTTTCCCTGTCATATACCATCACACAGGATGGGTTTCCCTGTCATATACCATCACACAGGATGGGTTTCCCTGTCATATACCATCACACAGGATGGGTTTCCCTGTCATATTCCATCACACAGGATGGGTTTCCCTGTCATATACCATCACACAGGATGGGTTTCCCTGTCATATACCATCACACAGGATGGGTTTCCCTGTCATATTCCATCACACAGGATGGGTTTCCTGTCATATTCCATCACACAGGATGGGTTTCCCTGTCATATTCCATCACACAGGATGGGTTTCCCTGTCATATTCCATCACACAGGATGGGTTTCCCTGTCATATACCATTACACAGGATGGGTTTCCCTGTCATATTCCATCACACAAGAAGGGTTTCCTGTCATATTCCATCACACAGGATGGGTTTCCTGTAATATCCATCACACAGGATGGGTTTCCTGTCATATACCATCACACAGGATGGGTTTCCCTGTCATATACCATCACACAGGAGGGTTTCCTGTCATATTCCATCACACAGGATGGGTTTCCCTGTCATATACCATCACACAGGATGGGTTTCCCTGTCATATTCCATCACACAGGATGGGTTTCCCTGTCATATTCCATCACACAGGAAGGGTTTCCCTGTCATATACCATCACACAGGATGGGTTTCCCTGTCATATACCATCACACAGGATGGGTTTCCCTGTCATATACCATCACACAGGATGGGTTTCCCTGTCATATTCCATCACACAGGATGGGTTTCCCTGTCATATACCATCACACAGGATGGGTTTCCCTGTCATATTCCATCACACAGGATGGGTTTCCCTGTCATATTCCATCACACAGGAAGGGTTTCCTGTCATATACCATCACACAGGATGGGTTTCCTGTCATATTCCATCACACAGGATGGATTTCCTGTCATATTCCATCACACAGGATGGGTTTGCCTGTCATATACCATCACACAGGATGGGTTTCCCTGTCATATTCCATCACACAGGATGGATTTCCCTGTCATATTCCATCACACAGGATGGGTTTCCCTGTCATATTCCATCACACAGGATGGGTTTCCCTGTCATATTCCATCACACAGGATGGGTTTGCCTGTCATATACCATCACACAGGATGGGTTTCCTGTCATATTCCATCACACAGGATGGATTTCCTGTCATATTCCATCACACAGGATGGGTTTCCTGTCATATTCCATCACACAGGATGAGTTTCCTCTCATATTCCATCACACAGGATGGGTTTCCTGTCATATTCCATCACACAGGATGGGTTTCCCTGTCATATTCCATCACACAGGATGGGTTTCCCTGTCATATTCCATCACACAGGATGAGTTTCCCTCTCATATTCCATCACACAGGATGGGTTTCCCTGTCATATACCATCACACAGGATGGGTTTCCCTGTCATATACCATCACACAGGATGGGTTTCCCTGTCATATACCATCACACAGGATGGGTTTCCCTGTCATATACTATCACACAGGATGGGTTTCCCTGTCATATACCATCACACAGGATGGGTTTCCCTGTCATATACCATCACACAGGATGGGTTTCCCTGTCATATTCCATCACACAGGATGAGTTTCCCTGTCATATACCATCACACAGGACGGGTTTCCCTGTCATATACCATCACACAGGATGGGTTTCCCTGTCATATTCCATCACACAGGATGGGTTATGTATATCTGATAATGAAATGCGTTAGCTGGAGCCTGGGACACTTCCGCATGGCGATAAAGACATCAAGCATTCCACTAAGCTACTACAGTTCTGAAGCTTTCATTTCAGCATTAAGCTGCACTTGCTATTTCCCCTGGTGGCTAATAGCACAAACGGGATGAAAATCGAATTTGTGAGAATGTCAACATCATCAAGACAGAAAAAAACAAACCGATTCTGAATTGTGTCTCCGAAGCGGCTAGTTGACTCGGCACTTAGATTGGTCGGGAAACAGGACAAGTGTTTCCTGAAGAGGGGCCTCATTAATATGATGACCCGCCGCTGGAGCTTTTTGGGTATCTGACCGATTCCTTCCGCTGGCTTACCCGTCCAACCCCCCCCTCCCCCCTCCTTTTATAAATTATGGTTACGATAATAACCCGTTTCACACCCGGCACTTGATATCTACGCCGTGGGGGGAAGAGTAGGGCCATGATGAGAGCCATGAGTATATAGAAAGTAGACTCTATGAGAGAAAGCGGAGTAGACTTGGGTTGAAAAGAGAAATAGTAGAGGAAGGGAAAGAGAGATGTGGGGGAGAGAAAATATAGGATGTAGAGGAGAAAAATGAGAGGCTGTAGAGAATTTGAGGATGAAGGGAAGAGGGGAAAATATAATGAAAGTAATGAAGGGAAAAGAGAGTGTAGAGAGAAAAGTTAAGGTGTAGAAGGGGGGAAGAGCAGTAGTAGAAGAGAGAAAAGATCAGGTGCAGGAGAAAAAGAGGCTGAAGAGAAGAAAGTGTGAGTGTAGAAAGTAGAAAAAAATCTCGAAACTCACCAAAGGTATATCAGAGGTAGAGACGAGAGTGTAGGGGACGCAGAGACGCTGTAGAGGAGAAAACGGAAGCGTAGAGGAGAGGATAAGAAGTCTCCCTCAGAGGGGTAAAAAAAAAAATATATATATATACTTCATTAAACTACAACATAAATCAATTCAAGAGGAAAGCTTCAACCCCGATAAAGTTTCCCCTCTCTTGACCTCTCGCCTCCGAGGGGAAAATGCGTCTCTCTTATCTCCCGTTTTCAGTTATCTCGCGAGACACTCCGATAAACCCGCAAGTTACCGCTAACGAACCGTGGCGGACATCTTGTGAGGGGAGAGGGGTGAGGGGGAAAGATTAGAAGAGTGGGAAGAGGGGAGATGTAGGGGGGGGTGAGGGAATGGGGAATGAGGCGGAACAAGGATAGATGAACAGGGATGGTGAGGAATGAGGAATGAGGGGAAGAGAGGAAGAGAGAAGAGAGGAGGATGAGGAATGGAAAGAGAGAGGAAAAGAGAATAGATGAAGCAGAGAGAGGGAGAGAGAAGAGAGAGAGAGGAGAGAAGAGGATGAGTGCGAAAAAGGAGAGGAAGGCAGAAAATAGAGGAATAAGGATGAAATGGCAAGAAAAAGACGGTAGGGGAGGGGAGAGACAAAGAGAGAGAGAAGGCAGAGAAGAGGCATGTAGTGCCGAGAAGAGAAGGGAGAGAGAGGGATAACGAAGGAAGAGATAAGAAGAAAGAGAAAAATGTTAGGGAAGAGAGAAAATAAGATATTTTGAGTATCGAAGAGAGGAGAATGGAATCAAGAGTTGAGGGAGAGACGATGGGGAGTGAAGGTAGGAGATAAGGAGAGGAAGAGAAATGGAGGGAAGAAGAAAAGGGATTTTTTTTATCTTTATTCTCTTGTCAATTATTTTTGTTAAGGATGAATCAGTGTAATTTCCACAATGTTGCTTGGGGTCACGCACTACACCAGTCTCACCCCTTGGTGCGTGCACGTGCACCGTGCACTCACCACCGTCTCACCCCACGGGGTCAACACGGTACACTCACCACCGTCTCACCACACGGGGTCAACACGGTACACTCACCACCGTCTCACCACACGGGGTCAACACGGTACACTCACCACCGTCTCACCACACGGGTCAACACGGTACACTCACCACCGTCTCACCACACGGGGTCAACACGGTACACTCACCACCGTCTCACCACACGGGGTCAACACAGTACACTCACCACCGTCTCACCACACGGGGTCAACACAGTACACTCACCACCGTCTCACCACACGGGGTCAACACAGTACACTCACCACCGTCTCACCACACGGGGTCAACACGGTACACTCACCACCGTCTCACCACACGGGGTCAACACAGTACACTCACCACCGTCTCACAACACGGGGTCAAGACGGTACACTCTCAGCCTCAGAAATACATAACCGCGCATATTTTAAATTTCCAATAACATATTTTTTTAATCAACAATCCCTACCCCACTCCCCGCTGGGCAAAAATATGTTCCATTATATCACGTGGAAAACATACACATGTTTTAACAAGGTATATCCTTTACAATCCACGATATATATCTCCCTCTCTTATATTTACATTATTCCTAGTACTGGGTGTGTGCAGCTGTGTACTTAGTCACGTTAACTGTGCAAATAAACTATTATCATTCACATTAACGGTGAAAATACCCTATTATCATTCACATTATCTTAAAAAATACAGTATTATTATTCACATCAATGTTGCAAGTGCGGTATTATTAATCACATTAATGTTGCAAGTACAGAATTATTACTCACTTCATTATTGCAAGTACAGTATTATTACATAAATGTTGCAAGTACAGTAATAATACTCACATAAATGTTCCAAGTACAGTATTATTACTCACTTTATTGTTGCAAGTACGTTATTATCCCTCACATTAATGTTGCAAATGCATAGTTATTAATATTAACGGTGTTGCATATATGTTTCTTTTTTTACTTGTTATATCCTCTACGAGTGTTTCTGACCCTCCTGTGTTAATCTACTTCTGTTTATCTAACACTTCTCTTACTTCTTCACTTTCCTAGTAACAGTAACGATGGAAATACTCTGTTATTCCCCCACATTAACCCTGGAAATACTCTGTTAACCCCCACATTAACGCTGGAAATACTCTGTTAATCCCTCACATTAACGTTGGAAATACTCTGTTAATCCCTCACATTAACGTTGGAAATACTCTGTTAATCCCCACATTAACGCTGGAAATACTCTGTTAATCCCTCACATTAACGTTGGAAATACTCTGTTAATCACCCACATTAACGCTGGAAATACTCTGTTAATCCCCACATTAACGCTGGAAATACTCTGTTAATCCCTCACATTAACGTTGGAAATACTCTGTTAATCCCCCACATTAACGCTGGAAATACTCTGTTAATCCCCACATTAACGCTGGAAATACTCTGTTAATCCCTCACATTAACGTTGGAAATACTCTGTTAATCCCCACATTAACGCTGGAAATACTCTGTTAATCCCCCACATTAACGCTGGAAATACTCTGTTAATCCCTCACATTAACGTTGGAAATACTCTGTTAATCCCCCACATTAACGCTGGAAATACTATGTTAATCCCCCACATTAACGCTGGAAATACTCTGGTAATCCCCCCCATTAACGCTGGAAATACTCTGTTAATCCCCCACATTAACGCTGGAAATACTCTGGTAATCCCCCACATTAACGCTGGAAATACTCTGTTAATCCCCCATATTAACGCTGGAAATAGTCTGATTGACTAAATGCACTCAGACTGTTGTACTCAGACTCAGGAGAGAGAGAGAGAGAGAGAGAGAGCTTGTTTACTTAACCTGGAGGGTAAGGTTTTAATTTCTGAATATGCAAACAGGGGAAGGTCACCCTGATACTCGTCCCTACCCCTACACCTGCTGCTACTTCCCCTACCCTGCACCGGAAAGTTGCCCTTCCTCCTACACCTGCTACTTGACGTGCACACACCTGGTAACAAGTCTCTCTCTCTCTCGCAGTGTCAAGTGTTACATGGACACCTGCTGTTGTGTTTCATCCCTGCCTCTTCCCTCTTCTTGTGTTTAATTAACTAATCTCTTGATCATTTTCACTCTCTTATCCGCGGTGAGTTCCCCCATACACTGACGGAGACACGGTCAGTGCACACAGTCAATTATCTACCACCCTCCACCACCCTAATTCCATTCTGCATGAAGTTAAACTCTCGCATACAAACACACACACGATATATATATATATATATATATATATATATATATATATAAGTTTGACAATTCTATTCTAAACTAATATATACGAGATGTTTATAATAACCGCTTAACTTGCCCTAGCATCAGTTCCACATTCAAGATCTTAGCCTAAGAATGTGTTGAATTCAGTTCCGTGGCTGCAATAATTCACACACAACCCACAAAGACGCTTTAGGCTAGAGGCCCATATCAACGAGTGTGCCACACAGTGTATGTTTGTAGCTAAATCAATGATCTGAAGAATTCATTAGGAGTTTTGCTCACGACGGGACACAGTTAACGTCCCTCATATACAGTACTACATGAGAGTCCAGTTAAGAAACTTACACAGTAAAGAAACAGCATGAAGTCGTTGAAATATAATTTATAATGAAGGCTGAGCAGGGCAAAGCCTAGATAATGAACGTAAGTCTACGAGATGCTAAGACTGACCTCTAAATTAGGTTTAATTTATAAGCTGGGTAATGAGTGAGTTAATGGCTGGTTCATGTTCTGTTTTTTTTTTTTTTTTTGGCAAAGAGCACAGTTTTAATTTCTTGAATGTTTATTTTTTTTTCTGGGAAGCTCTGAGTCCCCTACCGGTTTATCGTATGAATAAGACCCACGTTAGTTGGTTGGTTGGTTGATTGGTTGATTGGGTTTGAAACCATTCGACTATAAAAAGGTCATTAATGGTGCTCACCCTCTCTTCACCACCTGTAAAGCATAGTTTAATCTGTGAAATAAAGTTTAATGTAAACTCTCAGTGTGTGTGTGCACTCACAGATATACACCTGTCAGTGTGTGTGTGTGTGCACTCACAGATATACACCTCTCAGTGTGTGTGCACTCACAGATATACACCTCTCAGTGTGTGTATGCACTCACAGATATACACCTCTCAGTGTGTGTGTGCACTCACAGATATACACCTCTCAGTGTGTGTGTGCACTCACAGATATACACCTTTTCTTTCACCAGTGTGTGTGTGCACTCACAGATATCTAGTTTACACACCTCTCAGTGTGTGTGTGCACTCACAGATATACACCTCTCAGTTGTGTGTGCACTCACAGATATACACCTCTCAGTGTGTGTGTGCACTCACAGATATACACCTCTCAGTGTGTGTGTGCACTCACAGATATACACCTCTCAGTGTGTGTGTGCACTCACAGATATACACCTCTCAGTGTGTGTGTGCACTCACAGATATACACCTCTCAGTGTGTGTGTGCACTCACAGATATATCTGTTGTGCACCCGATATCACCTCTGTTGTGTCACTCTGTGTGTGCACTCAGATTCCTCAGTGTGTGCACTCACAGATATACACCTCTCAGTGTGTGTGTGCACTCACAGATATACACCTCTCAGTGTGTGTGTGCACTCACAGATATACACCTCTGTGTGTGTGTGCACTCACACCTCTCAGTGTGTGTGTGCACTCACAGATATACACCTCTCAGTGTGTGTGCACTCACAGATATACACCTCTCAGTGTGTGTGTGCACTCACAGATATACACCTCTCAGTGTGTGTGTGCACTCACAGATATACACCTCTAGTGTGTGTGTGCACTCGTATCACCTCTTTTCATGTGTGTGTGTGCACTCACAGATATACACCTCTCAGTGTGTGTGTGCACTCACAGATATACACCCTCTCTCAGTGTGTGTGTGCACTCACAGATATACACCTCTCAGTGTGTGTGTGCACTCACAGATATACACCTCTCAGTGTGTGTGTTCTGCATGTTAGGCGATTTTTCTCTGACGATTGTGTGCCAAAGCGCTTATGCATTTCTAGTCTTCATTCACTGTATTCCCTCTCTCTCTCTCTCTCTCTCTCTTATATATATATATATATATATATATATATATATATATATATATATATATATATATATATATATCTTTCAACAGTCCCTGGCCATCATGCTCATCTCCTCTCACCATATCCACCTTCCCACCTCTCTCCATATCCCCCTTCCTCTTACATTTCGTTTCCGTCAAATCCATTCTATCCCTTCCACTTATAAAAATGAGTTCCCTCTCCTCACTCACATCTGCTTGACTCTCACATTACACAGACTGACTTAATTCTCCATTTTTTTTAATGTTGGGTGCGTGTGTGTGTGTGTGTGTGTGTGTACTCACCTATTTGTGGTTGCAGGGGTCGAGACTCAGCTCCTGGCCCCGCCTCTTCACTGACCGCTACTAGGTCCTCTCTCTCCCTGCTCCATGAGCTTTATCATACCTTGTCTTAAAACTATGTATGGTTCCTGCCTCCAGTACATCACTTGACAGACTATTCCACTTCCTGACAACTCTATGACTGAAGAAATACTTCCTAACATACCTTTGACTCATCTGAGTCTGTGTGTGGGGGAGGGTGTTTGTGTGTGTGCACTCTCTTGCGCTTGTATAAACACCAACTGATGCTCGCGATGGTTGAATCTTAGCTCCTGTACCCTCCTCTCAAGCTACGTCGACCTGCATTCCTCTTATTTCTGGCCTCTGGCACTTTATCATACCTACCCGTGAAGCTGCTTGCAGAATTTGATTTCACTTCCTCATCCATTTCCTTATACTTTACTAGGGACCTGGGAGTAATTATGTCAGCTGACCTTTTCAAAGAACAAAATAAGGCAAATATGAAAAGAATTTTCATGAGAACTTTCGTAACAAGAGAAATAGTGCCAATAGAGCATTTAATTACCAGCTGTGTCACCCTTTTTATTCTTATATGATCTGTCAACTCCTCTTAATACTTTGTATATCGTGATAATGTCTCCTCTAGTCCTGCTCTTCCACTCTCACTTTTGTTGGTTCCTTTACTTGTTGGGTTGGGAGTCTTTCTAGCTGTGACCAAGAGTTTCGGTGTTAATGATAGGGACACCACTGAGGTACCTTCGTTTTCCCAGTCTAAAGAACATAAAAACACAATACCGTGAGTGAAACAATACGCAGATAATCCGCACATAGACTGAAACGTATGACGACGTTTCTGGTCGACTTAGAGTGTTAAGTAGTCACACGACTTGTTAACAGTCCCCAAGTCGGACCGAAACGTCGGTCCCGACTTGGGGTTGTGTATTTTCGCAGTCTGTTTCTCCGTGACCGAGTCTCCAGTTCTTAGTGGCTCAGCTCCAGCATCCACTAAATGGCACTGCCAACATCAGTGTAAAAGGCACACTTTCCAGAGCAAACTTTTATTGGCACTCGTCTCGAACTGTTAAGCTCTTCATTACGTCATGACATGATAATCATCTTAACAGACCTAAACGTTGTGCCAGTAAAATAAAAAATTATCCTGTAAACTGTGTATTTTCTTCATTAGCTTTAGTAATTTGTACAGCAGGGAATGCTGGAGGCTCCATCCTCCGTCCCCGAATTTCGGCCAAGTCTCTGATCCGTCAGGCTGTTTGGTCACTCGTTTACCTCCAGTCCTGCCTGCTACTCTCTCTGTGTCAGTCCCATTGTTGCCGTTACAGCAAATGCTCTACTTGTCTCGTTCTCGGCTTTAGATAGCCATTTTTAGATAGCCATTTTTTAGATGGACATTTTTTAGATGGCCATTTTTTTAGATGGCCATTTTTTTAGATGGCCATTCTTTTTTATTCTTTACCAGTTATTATGTTTACTACGGTGCTAGGAAGGGTCCTCCCTACGTAATTTTGGCGTTCATTTACTAAAAGGGATATTCCCTCACCTGCCCTTTTTTATATATTATCGTTATCTCTCGTAACCTGTTTTCATTTGGTGGGGTGTCTGCTGGACGTGGTTGCCAATCCTGCTCTTGTGGGATCAGATACTCTATTACTCTCTCTTCGAATGTTTATCCAGGGTAAAAAATGGATCGAATATGCTTTCAAATACTTGTTCAAATTACCAGAGCTTCTGGAAGTGCTTTTCTTGGATTATTATTATTATTATTATTATTATTATTATTATTATTATTATTAGTAGTAGTAGTAGTAGTAGTAGTAGTAGTAGTAGTAGTAGTAGTAGTAGTAGTTGTTGTAGCAGTAGCAGTAGTAATAGTAGTAGTAGTAGTAGTAGTGGTAGTAGTAGTAGCACTTTATTATTATTATTAGTAGTATAGTAGTAGTAGCATTTTATTATTATTATTATTATTATTATTATTATTATTATTATTATTATTATTATTATTATTATTAGCAGCAGCAGCAGCAGCAGTAGTAGTAGTAGCATTTTATTATTAATATTATTATTATTTTATTATTATTATTATTATTATTATTATTATTATTATTATTATTATTATTATTATTATTTATATGTACTCCCATTCACAATATTCATGGGGAAGTGCTGAGGGTCATGCAGTGCCTGCAGTGCCTCCAGTGTGGAAGGTAATCAAGATTGCTTCAAAAACTTGGGGAGGTAACTTAAATTCCTTTTTGTCCAGAGAACTTCAACTGCGTCAAACACACTCATTTTGACAGACTTTTTCTACGATTCTCCTGACATTTGGTCTAGAAATTAATGGTGCTTTGAGATTCTTGTTTTTTTTTTCTTTGTGTGGATGTTATATTCTTGCTGGTAAGTGGGTCGATTGAAAGCTAAAGAATCTATGTTATTTTCTTCAAATTAAAAGATTGCGTATTCATGCTGAGTCCACCAGGGAATTTATCATTTCACAGGCATTTGATAATGTCCCTTTTGGGCGAAACGTCTTAATTACGTTGTGTCTTCGTAGCTCCTTAAACCTGCTGGTAGACAGCATGACACGTTTTTTGATCCTTATAGTCACCGGAATTGGAGAGAACTGTATATTATTATGCCCTGTATCCAGGGGCGGATCTACTATGAAACTAATGAAGCTTAAGCTTCAGGGCCCCTAATCTCGGAGGGGCCCCTAATCTCGGAGGGGCCCCAGAAGCCTCTTCAGTCTACATTGCTTAAAATTTTTGGGTCAACTGTATGAGAAGGGTATTTAAATAATAATAATAATAATAATAATAATAATAATAATAATAATAATAATAATAATAATAATAATAATATAGTGTAATTCAGCACAAAATAATAGCTAAAATAAAAATTTAAAGGCTATTTATATATCATGTAGGCTAGGCGTTGCTGGTTGTCAAGGGGCCCCCATAACAGTCCAAGCATCAGGGCCCCAGAAATATAGGTCCGCCACTGCCTGTATCTATGATGGTCATTCAGAGCAAGGAATGATGGAGTTTCGATCCTCCGTCCACAAAATTCGACATGGTCTCTCACTAAACAGGCCGTTGGTATCTCATCTGCAGCAGAAAAGGATTGGATTTTCTCGAAGATGCTTAAGTAAAGGGATTGACTAATTCGGTTGTTGATTGGGGAAGGATCAAACACTGTTACGGTTTCTGCTGTTACTTAGTAGCTATTTAGCAGCGTTGATTCGACTTTGAGAACTCTAGCGTTGCCTGAAAGAGGATCGGATGCCACAGGGAAATTAGGTAGCCTTTAGCAGCGGCACAAGTTTGTAAATTAATTTAGCTTCATGGTTCCAAGCCTCATAAATATTATATAAGGTTTCCGGAGAAAGAAAAGGATCAGATTTCATTTATAATTTTTCTCTGAAGGTGTCGAAAGCGTTTGCATCCCATTACTAGTACACAAGTAGACTTTGATCAGTGTGAGCCTCGTATTATTGTAAATATTGTTATAGTGCTCTTGTTGGTGTTGTTGTTGTTGTATCGGCGTGAAATCACAGGTGCACACAGGTGCACACACACACACACACACACACACACACACACACACACACACACACACACATTAAACTTACATTATTATAATATATGTATCTATACTCGGGGTAATATTCCTCGTAAAAAAAATCGTCTTTTAGAGGACCTCAATTTTTTGGACCAACTAGGCTTATTAGGCTTATGTTAATTCTTAGAGGTACTGATATTAAGGCTTCCATAGTGGCGGGAGGTCAAATGATTGTGGTACGCCAGACTGTGGTACGCCCAGACTGTGGTACGCCAGACTGTGGTACGCCAGACTCTGGTACGCCAGACTCTGGTACGCCAGACTCTGGTACGCCAGACTCTGGTACGCCAGACTCTGGTACGCCAGACTCTGGTACGCCAGACTCTGGTACGCCAGACTCTGGTACGCCAGACTCTGGTACGCCAGACTCTGGTACGCCAGACTCTGGTACGCCAGACTCTGGTACGCCAGACTCTGGAATGTCTGACAAAAGTACGCAAGGAATGCGACATCGTTAGTCAGACTAATTTGCCTTTAGGACGCGTCAGGTTGAACTGTTCCTTAGAAGAAGTGAGAGAGAGAGAGAGAGAGAGAGAGAGAGAGAGAGAACTTGACCCCCCCTGGGAAGTGGAGATAGGAAGTGGAGATAGGAACGTTTGTACACCCATTGCACCACTACTCTCATTCTTCCCACACCCTCATTCACTTAAATCACCATTCTCCCTTTACTCTTTCTATTCCTTCCCATTTCACTCACTTCATTATCAGCTTCATCTTTCCTCTACTCGTCTAATTTCTTTCTTACTTCATTATCGCTTCCGTCTTTGTCCTCCTCATCTCTTTCATTCTCTCTCTCTCTCTCTCTCTCTCTCTCTCTCTCTCTCTCTCTCTCTCTCTCTCTCTCTCTCTCTCTCTCTCTCTCTCTCTCTCTCTCTTCTTCCTCATCGTCCCCTCGCATGTTCATCCTGTCTCCTTCTTATTCCTCCATTTTTATATTCCTCATCCCCTCTATTCTGTCAGGAAGCAGAAGCATAAAAGGATAAAGGGATGAGAATACTGTAATGTGATTTGTGGGAAGGTGAGAGAGAGACAGACAGACAGACAGGGAGAATCTGTATGCATGCGCATGTATGTATGTATGTATATATGTATGTAAACACATTTCGGTTATTCCAATTTACACATAATGTCCCCTTACGTCAGCTGCAGCCATGTTGCTGATTTACGTTTCTACGCAAATCATTTACAGGCTGCTGGCTCTGATTTACACACCAGGGAGTGTGGCGGTAACCTTGCTGTAAATTACACTTACGATAGCCTAGACGTCATGTGGACTTTTTTGTTGTTATTAAAAGACGGGATATTTACTGGAGGTGGTTGTTGTTGCTATTATTGTTGTTTTTTGTTATTGTTGTTTTTGTTGTTTTTGTTATTGTTTTTTTTTATTGTTGTTTTTGTTATTGTTGTTTTATTGTTTTTGTTATTGTAGTTTTTGTTATTGTTGTTTTTGTTATTGTTGTTGTTTTTATTGTTTTTGTTATTGTTGTTTTCGTTATTGTTGTTGTTTTTGTTGTTAAACCGGTACGTTTCCAATACAGTTTCCTGGTGTTTGCATTTTGAGTCTTTTTTTTTTCCTCCCCATCCACTCCCTCTTCTAGTAGGCTTTTGGTCCACCCTGTCGCCCTTTTCTCTATGTCCAGCTTTAGGACCTTTTTTTTTTTACGTGGAGGACCTTGAAGACCGTCGCTGCCAAGAAGATTTGACGTTTCCGACCCACGAAGTAAACCCTGCCTAGTCGAACTCTTGATATGGTTTACACTTGATGAGGAAACCCGTGGTATACTTCCCTTCCAAGACGTTTTTCCCCCCGAGGGATACCTGAAGAATGCTACCGAGGTGGATCAAGACGGCCCGCAGTCCAACGCACAAAGTACAGCCCGGTTGGTCTGAAGACGATTTGAGGAACTTGGGAAGTTCTCTCGCTTGGAGAGAGCCAGAGGTTTGTTGGTAATTCCCCTTATTCGCGGAAATTCGTTTCAGTATTTATCGGAAATCCGTTTCAATGTTTATTGGTAATTCGTTTCAGTGTTGATTGGAACCCCACCAAACAACACGATCTTCACCCTCGTTCACACCAGAATTTCTCGACGAGTGCTCTTTCCGTTAACAAATTTTCACCAAGCTACATTACCCTTGATGTTTCATCGAGGACTGCAGAGACTCGAGCTATAACTTCATTTCGCCCACATCCAAAGGAGATATATAATCAGTCAGTCAATCAAAGCTATATTTTGCAATATGCAGTGACAATAAACAAACTACATATTACACAGCATAAACATAGAAATTTAGTATCGTTGCATCGTGCAATTCTAGGTTGATAATAATGACTATCAGACACTCTGATGCCAAACACATCTCTAAGATCCTCTCTCATAGCAAACTCAACCTAGCCACCATCAAACACATCACAACACCACCAACATAACTCAACTTCCGCCGAGGGAGTGTTCAACAACAACCAGGACAAAATCTTCTTAAGCAGACCATCAAGGGAGACTTCCTCTCCAAGAGCACTGCAGATCAATATTAAAATCGCCTGAAGTATACACCGTAATTCTCGGTTTAGGAAAAACACGTGAGCAAACACTAGGATATATATATATTAGAAAAACGTTTGGGGTCCTGGGACCTTAATCAAGGTTAAATGTCCTAGTGTTTACTCATGTGTCTTTCTAAATAAATTTGTCGGAATCAATTACCAGGGTTTATAGCACCGTAATTCTCACCTCCACTTAATTGGATTGATACGCTAATCAAGTGCCAAGAAAGATGAAAGTCACAGAGGAAGACGCCTTCAAAGTGCACTCATCAGCGTCCCCCCCAAAAAAAACAAAAAAAAACTGCAACCAGAACAACGGATTGTACAATTCAGTCGAACCTCTTGCCAAAAAACTATTGGGATTTCTCTGTAATAAAAAAAAGATTTTATTTCTTTGCAACGGTTACAATGTGTAATTATAATTTTGATTTGATAAGTACAAAGAAAGTCACTATCATGACGGAGCATTTCAGACAGACAAATTGCACATAATGTCGACAGACTGATGAATAAGACACAAGTGCAACACTTACTTATCTTTATTTCCGAACTTTTCGCTTACACATAATTCTTCTTCAGTCTGATACAGAGGTGACTAAATATGGAGAGAGAGAGAGAGAGAGAGAGAGAGAGAGAGAGAGAGAGAGAGAGAGAGAGAGAGAGAGAGAGAGAGAGAGAGAGAGAGAGAGAGAGAGAGAGAGAGAGAGAGAGTGGGAGGGGAGGGCTCTTATTACCCATGGATCAAATTTTGTAAGACCCCTCTAAGACTTTAGCGTATTCCCATAATAATAATAATAATAATAATAATAATAATAATAATAATAATAATAATAATAATAATAATAATAATAATAATAATAATAATAATAATCCCCCCAGCTTGATCTCTGACCCCTGAACCTGACCCTAACTGACCTCTCCTCCTCCGGAAGGAAACCTTCTTCCCTTCTGCCCTCTTTCACTTTCCCTCTCCCATTATTCACTAAGCTCCTTTTCCCCTCTCCTCCTCAAAGGTGTGGATGGACAAATGACATCCCGGTTGACGGATGAGTTGACGGATGCTCACACCAGGTTACAGTCAAGAGACTGGGAAGAGGGAGGAGGAGGAAGAGGAGGGGAAGGAAGGGAGGAGGAGGAGGAGGAAGAGGAAGGGAAGAAGAGGCAGACGGGGAGAGAAAGGGAAGAAGAGGGCGGAAGGGAAGAGAAGAAGACTGGAAGGGAGAGGAGGTAGAACAGGGAGAGAATATCTGAGGATCTTGATAGTTATGAACTTGATCTTGATCATTACTGACCTTAATCATTATTGATTTTGATCATAATTGATCCTGATCATTATTGATCGTGATCATTATTGATCTTGATCATTGTTGATTCCCCCATCACAGAATGCAACTGATTTGTTTACTTTATCATCATCATCATCATCATCATCATCATCATCATAGAGAAAGCTAAACCCGCAGAGGGTCATAAAACACCTGGAGAGATAATTAGATTAATTAGCTTGAATAATCACTCTAACATGCTCATTAGAGAAGCCAATAATAAACACGAAAAACAAAAAAAAATAATGAAAAAAATTGACTTCAGAAAGCTCACCTATTAAGCTCCTCTATACAGTCCGATTTTTTTTGTAAATTTGATTGAAAAGTCGCGACCAAAATTGAATAGCAAATACTACAAAGGCATTTCCACGAGCTGTGTAGTTTTTGATGTATCTTTGCAATTGCATTTAGAATCACATTTAGAACCAAAAAAAAATGCACTTTTTAGAGACTTACAAGATTGTTAATGTAGTTCTGTGGCTTCTGTCTTACACAGATTTATTCCTATAGGATGAAACTTGTCACTTAAGTCAAGAAAAGAGCAGTTTAGAAGAATTAGAATACACACACACACACACACACACACACACACACACACACACACACACACACACACACATACAGTAACCATCACAAATAACCCTTACAGAGGAGAGAGGAGCTTACGACTACGCTTCTATTCGACTTGGACCACTTACAAAGTCACACTGTGACTTTGTAAATAGTCTAAGTCGGATCGAAGAGTCGTCATAACCTTCTATCACCTCTGTAAGGGTTATTTGTGTATTGCTTCAGCCACGGTATTGTACCTTTTGTTATTTTTTTGGGGGTTACGGGTATTTCTGTCACGCTTAAAGATACTTTCTTAAACACTGTACTTTATTGTTCACTTTATTCAGGAATATAAATACAGTGTATAATACTCTGTATTGTCAAGAAATCTCATTAATGAGAATAATATTCTGGATATTGTGAGCAAATATCATAGAGGTTCTTGTGGCAGTTGAAGCATGATCGTAAACACTGCAGTATTGTAAACAATGAATAACTATGTGTCTCCCCACGGTAGTTAGGTTAGGTTTGTCAGGAAACAAGGCAAGTGTTTCCTGACGCGGGTCTTAGTCATATGATGACCCGCAGCTGGAGCTTTCGGGCATCTGACCGAGGCCTTCCGCTGGCTTACCGGTCCACCCCCTTTAAAAATTGTAGTTGGCGTGAATGTAAACTTGTTACTTTTGGGGCAAAATTCTATGGAACTCTTAGGAACACAAAGCTCAAGGGATCCTCTTTATGCAGAAATGATAAAGCTCTATACAGAGTGAAGGCTTGGTTACTACACATGGTGAGGCTCTATACAGAGTGAAGGCTTGGTTACTACACATGGTGAGGCTCTATACAGAGCTGTTGCAGCTAGCTATAGCAGCCAGCGTCCACCCAGGGACGCTGGCTGTATAAAGACGTCTAAAGTAAAGTAAAACTTTACTTAGAATAACTTCGCAAAGGAAGGAGCTTTATTGACAGCTGATGAAGGTAACTTCTGAGGGAATAACATCGTGAAAAAATGAAGCCTTGTCCATGTCCCAGTCGCCAGGTACTCTCGCCCAGTCACCAGGTACTCTCGCCCAGTCACCAGGTACTCTCGCCCAGTCACCAGGTACTCTCGCCCTGACGAGGAAACGTGAAACTGAAGCCTGGCAAACTTCCTTTTTTTCACTCAGAAAAGATTACGTATCTCTAATTTCTTTCTCACGAACAAGTAAAAATAACAGAGATAAATCTCACAGACTTCTGTTTACATTCAGAAGAGACTTTATTCTCCTGTAAAGTGACTTCTGAAGACACTTTACTTTCCAAGAGGCCGCCTGGTCTGAGACTAGGCGGCAGGGGTGATGATCCCAGGAGCTATTACCAGATAGTCTTTCACCTTACAAGTCCCCAAGGAAAATACAAGGGAAATATAATGAGTTGGGTGCTTGTAATGAGCAGGAGGTTGGGACGGGGATCTATTGGGAGGAGAAAGAGGGGTGAGGGAGGAGGGAGAAGAAGGAAGGGACAACGCAAGGTCAAGGCGAGGGAGGAGGATCAAGAGGACACAAAAATAGTTAGGATAAATAGCTGAACCTTCTTTAACCTCTAAATGATGAGATCGTAATCTAGGAAATGATCTAACTCTTCGTCTAATGAGGGTTGATTAAGACCCATTGCGTCCCTCTCGTATTTTTTTATGCGCTACCACTCACAGGATGTGCGTGGGGGTGTGTAAGCTACCACTCACAGTATGTGCGTGGGAGGTGCACAGTAAACTACCTGGTCAGGAGAAGTTTTTCTTTACGAACTTCATTGTTTATGTATAGGTCGTTGGTGCATCAATGGCAGTCGCTTCCGTGTAACTTCTGGTGAGTTTTGCATTAAGAATTGTTATTCCCCTCGCTGGGCGTAACGAAAATATTCATAATAACAGTTAAGCCATTGTGAAGGTTAGGATAGTTTAGGTTAGATAAGATTAGGTTAGGCTGTCCTTGTTCACCAAGCAGTAGGTACCTGGATATTAGTCGACTGGTGTGGGTGGCATCTTGGGGGACAAGACTGAAAGATCCCAATGGAAATAAGACAGACAGTCCTAGATGACGCACTGACTTCTGGTTGGCTATAAAAATCCTACGGTGGGGGATGATAATAAATGATAATGAATAATAGAACTGTTACAGTGCATGATGAAGAACCTATAGTATTAATAATGAATGACGTAACTGCAACATGGTATAATGACCACCACAGCTGTGGTTGTTTACTCCGCGCTGCTTCTGTATCTTACCATAATAAAAGTCACAATACAACGGCTGAAACAATTCCCCAAAACAACCAACACTTAGGAGAGGAAACCTGAGACGACGTTCAGTCCGTCAGTCGTATAATACAACCAAGGAAAAACATATATAAAAAGACAGGTATAGTACAGGAAGTTATGTAGAGCAGAGGAAGACAGAAAATAGGCAAGGAAAATATAGGAAAACAAGTAAGAGAGAGAACGGCTGGCCGCATCCAAGATGCAAGAAAACGCTTATGGTGAAGAACGTTCAAAAACTTACGAAGTTAATGCAGTGGCTAATCTTATAACCGCTGTTGCGACCTCGTTACTGAGAGGAAAACCATATAATTTGACCCAAAATCTGCTTACCATCACGCAAGTTATTCCAAACAAATCTGCATGAAATGTCTGTGATCTAGAAGGTTTAAAAGTTTACAAAAAACAGGGTTAATGCGAGCAATTTTATCATCAGAGGCCTCTTAGGGCTTTTATCAGCTAACGCAGCAGACATTGCCCCAAGGCAGGCAAGCTTAATTTTCATCAAGTTTGCATTGCAACTCTCGTGATCAGCGACGGATGCAAGTTTACACAAATGGATTCATGAATATTCTTCTATTTGGGGCGGATATCAAGGTCTTGAGAGGCGGTGCCAGGCAGTTGCTTCTGCGGCTCACCAGACAATATTTAGCGGTGTTTATGTTGTCCTCTTAGAGCAGAGGAGGACAAACAAGCCGCGTCTAGCTGTGTTTATTTTGTCCTCTTAGAGCAGAGGAGGACAAACAAGCCGCGTCTAGCTGTGTTTATGTTGTCTTCTTAGAGCGTAGGAGGTCAATCAAGCCTTGTTTATGTCGTGTTCTTAGAGCAGAAATCCAACAAGCCGTGTCTAGCCATATTTGTGCCGTGCTATTAAGGCACAAAGGAGGTCAAACAAGGCGTGTCTAGCCGTATTTCTGTAGGGCAGAGGTCAAACAAGCCGAACTGAATTATAAAAAAAAAAAAATTCTCATGGACTGATTAACGTATAGTTGAGAATTAAAAAAAAAATCTATTCCCTCAAAACTAACATAGCAGTCTGACCTAACCTTGCTTAAACCTGACATTATATAATTGACCTTAATCCTGTCAAATCTGTTTAGGGCCAGCCTCAATTTTATTAAAAAATATTTAACATCACTGAAATATTATAATCTCGTGATGTAGCGGTAAATTTACACTCGATGGTGTTTGGCAAACCTATCGTTGCTTGATAAGCCAAGCTAACAAACTTTGTCTAAAAAGCGCTACGATTACACGGCAAAGTTTTCGTCGATTATATTCTAAAAAGTATAAAAAAATATATAGATGCTGCTAGAATATAACGTATTATGAAGAAAGTTGAAAGTTACTAGAGAGGGAACTCGGAGTGCTGTCGTATGACCTTCGATTTTGGGCTAGTAGATGATTATTCATGAAGCGCTAAACACCGAGTGGTGGGGACTCGATCCTCCGTCTGCTGACTGCGGCGTCGTCTCTGATCAGCCAGGCTGTTGGAAATTTTTTAACTTTGGAAAGTGGTTTAGTTTTCTCCCCTTGTGGCGAGTTTACTGGGTAGTGCCACTCATACTGTGTACTCACCTATTTGTGGTTGCAGGGGTCGAAACATAGCTCCTGGCCCCGCCTCTTCACTGATCGCAAATAGGTCCTCTCTTTCCCTGCTCCATGAGCTTTATCATACCTCGTCTTAAAACTATGTATGGCTCCTGCCTCCATTACATCACAGATACAGTCGTTAATACAGTACGTATTAGGTCACTCATTCTGGGGAACAGAACATGCAGTAATAAATATAGAACATTTCATTACATTACGAGCCTGGCCTATGGCCGGGCTCAGAGAGTAGAGAAACTCTCGAAACTCTTCAAAGGTATAGTTCACACTCGCCCTGACCTTACATTCACCACTTAATGAAACATTTAGGAATCAAAACAGTGCAAATAATAAATTATCCATTCCCCACAAATCCTGCATTTTTAAAATGCTATAAATCTTCGTAGCAAAATTTTAGATTATTAGAATATTTACGAAAACTCGGTTCTACATTCCTGCAAGCAGATGTAATTTTTAAGGCAGTGGTGGGGAGTGTGTTTATCCTACTCTCCACACACTTTAGATGGTCTGTGTTGTCTTGAAGTTGCTACATCAACCTCGCCACTTACCTTGGTAACCTAAAAGAATCCTGACTACCGACGGGAGTGACGGCAATAGTGTGAAAATCCTTGAGCTAGTTTTTCCCCCTTCCCTGGTGGCTTGTTCTGTAATTATTGCTTCCAGGTTTGCCATTGTTTTGTGTGTGTGTGAGCGCGCGCGCACGTGCAAGCACACACACACACACACACACACACACACACACACATATACATACATACATACATGTATATATGTAAACCTGACCTTAGATTGCTGGAGTCTTTATATACAGAGAACTTGAAACCTGAGCTTAATAACTAAGAAAAATTAATTCAACGCTTCACAGTCAATAATTTGTCATAGTTTACCAGTGAAGATAAAAAGTTAACCTGATATGTGTAATAGTTTTCAGTTGTAATATTAAGACACTTTAAAAAAAAATTGTTGCTAAAATTGTTTGTTTCTTTCATATTAAAGACTGTGTTTGATTTATATTATATTATTAAGGAATTTACATAACATTACTCTCTTTTTAATTTATTAACTAAAATATTTAATTAGGTCCCGAAATCAAAAGTTTTTTTTTTTTTTTTTTTTTTTTTTTTTAGGAAGATCACCATGCCCAGCCATTTTAGGGCAGGGTAGGTGCCAAGGCTGGAGCTTGCTACCATCTGCAGCTCACAAGCCTGCCATTCCTGTTAGGGAAGGTGGCAGACCAGAGAGGCCTAGCATCTATCTACTTCCATGCCTCGTGCTGGTGGGGAATGGGGCTAGGCCTGGGGCCAGTTGGTCCCGCCGATGAGGGGTATCCCCTCCCATGGGAGACATAGGTCTCTGATACTCCCACGCCAGGGAGCCGGAGCCGGGTCGCCATCTGGTAAAGACTCGGGCCGGGAGAATTCCCGGTGAATCAACACCTCCTCCTCCTCAGTTTTTTTTAGAGTGAAGTTGTATCACCATGCCCAGCCTTTCTAGGGCACAGTAGGTGCCAAGGCTGGAGCTCTCAAGTCTGCCCTTCCCGTCAGGGCAGTTGGCAGACCAGAGAGGCCTAGCTTCTCCCTACCAGCCCCGTGCTGGTGGGTAATGTGGCTAGGCCTGGGGACAGTTGGTCCCGCCGATGAGGGGGTACTTGTACCTCCTCCCATGGGAGACTTAGGTCTCTGATACTCCCACGACAGGGAGCCAGAGCCGGGTCGCCATCTGGTAAAGACCCGGGCCGGCAGAATTACTGGCGACTCAACACCTCCTCCTCAGTTTTTTAGTTTCATTTGAAATTTGGTAACTTTAGGTTTGTGTGTAAACCTCTGTTGTTAAAACTGTTATCTAGTTTATTTTAAGGTTAAACTACCATTTAACATGTGTGTTTTGTTTAGCGTGTGAGTTTTTCTACCTAAATTATTCAGTTTGGTTCTGTTATAATCTAATTTAAAATGTTTACATGCAAAGACATTTTAATTTCAGTTTGTTGTAAATCGTATTGATTGAATTATCTTAATTGTGTTACTCAACTCATTATGCAAAACAACCACAGCTGTAGGCCTTTCGTGTTGCAATCAACACATCATTAGCTTGCAATGTTGCAGAAATGAGTAGGAAGTCCAAGCAGATTAGTTCAGGGGAACAGTTTCTAGCTAGAACAATTCTGTGCTAGCAATTGTTCCCCTGAACTAATCTGCCTGGACTTCCTGCAACACTGCAAGTTCCTGATGTGTTGATTACAACACAAAAAACCTTGAACTATTCAACTCCCCCTGTGGTTGTTTTGTATATACGTCGTGCCGAATAGGTAAAACTTGCTATTTTGGCTTAAATAGCCACGCTCTTCTTGCCGAATAAGGCAAGAGAATATTTGTGTATACAATAATTTCGCAAAAATCATTCTGAACCTAACGAAAAAAAATATTTCATTGTGTTTGTTTATTATTAAATTATTGTAAACTTATATAAAATATATTTACATAGTTGGATTAGGCTAAATTAAATTGCGCTTGTTATAATAGGGTTAGGTAAGTTTTCTAGGGTTCTTTTGGTACAAAATTATTAATTTTTACATTAACTTAAATGAAAAATATATATCTTTAAACGTATGAGAGAAAATTTTAGAAAGGACTTAATTTTAAACGAGTTGATGCTAATTGACCAGTTTTACCTATTCGGCACGACATATACATATATACATGCAATAAGGTAATAAGGTCACAGTAAACAGGTGATATCACAATATGCAAAATAACTAAACCCACAATTAAATACATAACATGTCCGTATCAGTCTACCGACGTGTCCCAGCTCAGGTTGACACATTTCCTCTCTTCGTGTGTACAACCTACGCGGTGTGATGGAATGTACAGGGAAATATAGATTGCTTTTGTTCCCGCTGTGTAGCCATTAAATAGAATATAGAAGCGCACACTACGGGTACATCCAATTTATCCTTTATAGAAAAATTAGGCACAAAGCACGCGCGTCAACCACACCCATCCATCAATCTTTCTAAACAAACACACACACACACACACACACCACCTCCCTTTTAAACTCCACCTCACTCCCCGCACCTCCACCTACACACACACACCTCGCTACCTTTCTAACCCCATCATTATTCCAGTTTTGCCCACCTCTCTGCCTTCCAATTCTCCCCAATTTTTCCCATCTCCGTGGTTCCCGCGTTCCTCTTACCGCTGCCTCCTCTTAGTCGCCCCTTTCCATTTATCTCCCCCTTCTATGTAACTATTACATAGAATAGGAAAGCAGCGTTGAGTGTATATATAATTTTGTTAAAAATTATCCATTTAACAGTAAATCAATCCCTCCCACTCCCACACACCCCTCCCACTCCCACACACCCCTCCCACTCCCACACACCCCTCCCACTCCCACACACCCCTCCCACTCCCACACACCCCTCCCACTCCCACACTCCATCCAACAATCTCTCCCACACCCCTCCCACTCCCTCTCCCACTCTCCCTCTCGTCAACTCCACTTCAATACCAATTTCTTTCCTCCTTCACTCCCACCCTCCATCTCTCCCTCCCTCCCTCTACTACCTTCTCCCCTCATCCCCTCTTTACCTCCCCTCTGACCCGCCGCCAAAAAGGGCCAGAAACAAATCCTGTTAGAGGGGAGTATCCTTGAAGACGCCTTACTCAAATTGGCTTGTTGGCCCCACTCTGTGACGGTGAGTGTGACGGTGACAGCGTAACGGGTGGCGGTGTGCATTGGTGTGAGTGGGACGGTGTATGATGGTGTGACGGTGTGTGACGGTGGGACTGTGCGTGACGGTGGGACTGTGTGACGGTGTATAGCGGTGTGAGGGCGACGGTGTATAGCGGTGTGAGGGCGCCGGTGTATAGCGGTGTGAGGGCGACGGTGTATAGCGGTGTGAGGGCGACGGTGTATGACTGTGTGGGGACGGTGTGTGACGGTGGGACAATGTGTGACTGTGGGACAGTGTATGACGGTCGGACGGTGTGTAGCGGTGTGAAGGCGACGGTGAGACGGTGACGGGTTGAAGGTAACAAAGTGTGAAGTGTGACAGACGTGTTTAATGTGACATATGTGTGTAATGTGGTATGACAGACGTGTGTAGTGTGACAGACGTGTGTAGCGTGACAGACGTGTGTAGTGTGACATATGTATATATTGTAGTGTCGCAGACGTGTATAGTGTAACAGATGTATATATTGAAGTGTGACAGACGTGTGTAGTGTAACAGATGTATATATTGTAGTGTGACAGACGTGTATAGTGTAACAGATGTATATATTGTAGTGTGGCAGACGTGTATAGTGTAACAGATGTATATATTGAAGTGTGACAGACGTGTGTAGTGTAACAGATGTATATATTGTAGTGTGACAGATGTGTGTAGTGTAACAGATGTATATATTGTAGTGTGACAGACGTGTGTAGTGTAACAGATGTATATATTGTAGTGTGACAGACGTGTATAGTGTAACAGATGTATATATTGTAGTGTGACAGACGTGTATAGTGTAACAGAAGTATATATTGAAGTGTGACAGACGTGTGTAGTGTAACAGATGTATATATTGTAGTGTGACAGACGTGTATAGTGTAACAGATGTATATATTGTAGTGTGACAGACGTGTATAGTGTAACAGAAGTATATATTGAAGTGTGACAGACGTGTGTAGTGTAACAGATGTATATATTGTAGTGTGACAGATATGTGTAGTGTAACAGATGTATATATTGAAGTGTGACAGACGTGTGTAGTGTAACAGATGTATATATTGTAGTGTGACAGATGTGTGTAGTGTAACAGATGTATATATTGTAGTGTGATAGACGTGTGTAGTGTAACAAATGTATATATTGTAGTGTGACAGACGTGTGTAGTGTAACAGATGTATATATTGTAGTGTGACAGACGTGTGTAGTGTAACAGATGTATATATTGTAGTGTGACAGACGTGTGTAGTGTAACAGATGTATGTCTTGTAGTGTGACAGACGTGTGTAGTGTAACATATGTATATATTGTAGTGTAACAGACGTGTGTAATGTAACAGATGTATATATTGTAGTGTAACATATGTGTGTAGTGTAACAGATGTATATATTGTAGTGTGACAGACGTGTGAAGTGTAACAGATGTATATATTGTAGTGTGACAGACGTGTTAGTTACCATTTTGTCCTAGGCACATGTCGATTAGACACTAGGCCTGTTGTATGTATGTGTGTGTGTGTAACGAAACACTTCGAAATGTTTCGGGCCACCATGCCATCGGGGCGTGTGTAGTGTAACAGATGTGTATATTGTAGTGTGACAGACGTGTGTAGTGTAACAGATGTATATATTGTAGTGTAACAGAGGTATGTAGTATCTTCTTCTCCTCCTCCTCATTTAAAGTTATTTGCTGTCGCTGGAGCCATTAATCCCAAACTTGCACATTGAAATCCCTCTATATGAAAGCAAAGAGGCTGGGCAGGGGGCGCGGTGAGTACACTTAATGAGAATCCAACTAATGTAAGGGAACCAAGACTATCGAACACGCTCCCTACGTGAGTATGGGAAAATTATCGACAAACCCTTGGCTGTTTTCAAGAAAGAACTTGGTAAGTCCTTCAAGTCAGTTCCTAATCAGCTGGGCTGATAGACCCTGGGTGACCTACTACCTCAGGTCAGGTCAGTCTACTTTTCACTCATCCCAAGGCTAAAGAAGCGCTTCCCTGGCATCATCTGTGTCTTCAGCTTCCATCTGTGTTCTCTTGATATTGGTCCTCTTGATTCAACAGCCTGTTCTTATTTGCATTTTCAATTCCCCTTGTGATTTGTGCGTGTGTGTGTGTTTGTGTGTGTGTCAGTTGTCTGTATGCTAGTATTTTAGAGAGGAGGGAGGGAGAGGAAAAGAGAGAGAGAGAGAGTCAGGGGAAGAGAGAGAGAGAGAGGAGGGAGGAAGAGAGAGGAAAGAGAGAGAGAGAGAGAGTCAGGGGAGAGAGAGAGAGAGTGAGGAACATCAGTTATTATCAGCATAAAGTTATCCTTCAGTTTCTTTAGACTATAAAGGTCCAGCAGAACAAACAGTTAACATTTAAAGTGGCAGCGTCTGTTTACCCTCTCACCTTCCCTCCATTGCTCCCTCCCTCCCTTCTACCCTTCCTTACTCCCTTCCACCCTTCTTTACTCCCTTCCACCCTCCCTTCCTTCCACCCCCCTCCCTCCTTGCCATCCTTCCTTACTCCCTCCTTTCTCCCTCCCACCTTCCCTCCCTTCACCCCATCCCAAGGGGGAGGGGAAACAGGGAAGAGAGAGAGAGGGAAACCTAAGTTGAGAAGAGAAAGAAACCTTAGGTGGAGGATGAGGGGAAATCTAAAGTGAGGGAAGAGGAAACCTAAGATGAGGGGGGAATTAGGGGGAGTGGGGAGAACGGAATGGGGGAGGATTTTGATGGAAATGGGTTTACGGTTAAAAGTCGTGAGGGAGACACGAATGATGGGAAAACAAAGGAAGGAAGAGGAGCCAGAGACGAAGGAACAACGAAGATCGAGGGAGAAACGGGAAGAGGGAAAATGGAGAGGCGAAGCGTAAATAAGAGTCGAGGGGGGAAAAAAACAAGAAGCAAAATAGAAATAATGTAGAAGAACAGTGAATAATGAGTTAAAACATTAATGTAAAATACACTGGCTTCACTTTCCTGTAAATTGTACAAGACTAAGAGGGGGAAACAAAAAAACAAAGACACAAACAAAAACATTCGCCTTTTTTGTATTTTTTTTAATCGGTGGCGAAGATTTGTGAAGTGTAATAACATAAGCAACTTTTTTTTTGCATACATTTAGACTGAGACATAAACAATTGTGATGTTTATTGTTGTGATGTTCTTTGTTTATGTTGTTTGTCCCGGAGGAGTAAATGACGAGGGAGAAGAATGTGTTGTGTAGGAGTGGTGGTGAGTTAGTGAGTTGTGGGAGACGGGTTGGTGGTGGTGATGGGGTGGTGATAGTAGTGGTGGTGGTGATAGTAGTAGTGGTGGTGGTGATAGTAGTGGTGGTGATAGTAGTGGTGGTGATAGTAGTGGTGGTGGTGGTGATAGTAGTGGTGGTGGTGATAGTAGTGGTGGTGGTGATAGTAGTGGTGGTGATGATAGTAGTGGTGGTGGTGGTGATAGTAGTGGTGGTGATAGTAGTGGTGGTGGTGGTGATAGTAGTGGTGGTGGTGGTGATAGTAGTGATGGTGGTGATGAGATGGTGATAGTAGTTGTGGTGGTGATGGGGTGGTGATAGTAGTGGTAGTAATGATAGTAGTGGTGGTGGTGGTTGTGGTGGTGATAGTAGTGGTAGTGATGATAGTAGTAGTGGTGGTGGTGATAGTAGGGGTGGGAGTGGTAGAGAGGTGATGGTTGTGGGGTAGTAGTGGTGGTGAAAGGGTAACTGGGGGTAGGGAAAGGTAGGGGATGGTAGGGGAGGAGAGTTTCGCCTGGAAGGTGAAGATAAAGTTAATTAAGCTGTTAGCGAGGCGACAATCACCCAAGGTGTCAGGGGGAGAGAGAGAGAGAGAGAGAGGATAGGGAGACGAAGAAGAGAGGAACGGGGATAGGAAGAAAGTGAAGAAGAGGGAGAGAGGAAGATAGAGACGCCTGGAGAGATAGAGGAGGAAGACGAGTGAGTGAGAGCTTGTAGACACTACACCTTTAGATAAATATACATTATTAAGACACCGATCAGAATTAAGCTTATGTGGAGTCCTGTCACAGGCGTCCAGGAGCATGACAAAGCTGACAGATTAGGTAAACTAACATTAAACAAAGAGAATGTCGAGTACTAGTTTAGTCTCGTCAACAAAAAGTTAATAAAAAATGGTCAGAAAAGAACTAGCAATCCAGTATGAAGAAATTAGAACAGTGCAGACAAGACCTAGCACCTGAACTACCCATCATAATTAAGATATATCAAGGTAAACATGTCTGTGGAGAACGTAAACAATGTCAGTAGATTGCAAGACGTGTACCGGCGCCACACAGAGGAACACTACCGTGTGTCTTAGTGTCCAAACATGCAGCCCTTCAGAGAGGTATCCGTGCAAGTCCTACGGGGATATGGCATTAATGATAAGATACCTGTAATATTGAGATTGTATCCATACTTTGCATCGACTAGAGGACTGATTTGATTTTTTGATGAGAGGGAGAGAGAGAGAGAGCGGTGGCTATGTCGGCGACTGTCAGGGAAGTAAGGGAAGGTGTGATGGAGGAAGGAGAGAGAGGGAGGGATGGAGGAAGGTAGTAAGGGAGGTAGGGAGGAAATGAGGGAGGGAGAGAGGAAAGCAGTGAGGGAGGGAGCGGCAGAATTTGTGATGAGAAAGTGTAAGTTAGGGAGTAAGGAGAAGTGTGAGGGAGGGAAGCAATGGAAGAGGGAGAGAGAGAGAGAGGAAGCAGTGTGAGGAGGAGACAGGCAGTGAGAAAGAGAGAAAGGCAGTGAGGGAAGGAGGCAGGCATTAGTTCCATTTACAAAATAAAATGGATACATCAGCAGTGTCCTGCTACCCTATTCTATGAGACAATTACACAGTGGGAACAAAAGGTAGCCATGTTTTTTCCCTGTCATAACCCATCCCGCAGGATGCGACTCGTACAAGGTGTTGACATGTGTCAGTCTGAACTGGGAGACTTCAGTAGAGCGATGAGGAGATCGTCAATTATTCCAGCGAGGGTTCACCAGCTACGGCAGCTTCAAAGGCTTCCTTCCGACAGAGCTGGAGTTACTATCACTTGGGAATTGCCATCTCCCAGGACAGCCTATCCCATACACAGGAGAAATGAGAACAAGAGAAGTTATACACAGGAGACAGATAAAAGAATAAAGAGAGGGTGGGAAAGGCGGATGAATGTCATGATATATCCAATCATACACACATATACATACACATACATATGTTTATATACATACATACCTATATATTTCACTTGAATATATGTACATAAACACATATATACATACAAATACATATATGCATGCATATACAGTATGCACTTTGATACACTGAGGCATCACTACGCTGCTAATGAGTGCTGGCAAATTGGAGGCAGTGAGGGAGGAAGGGAGAGAGGCAGTGAGGGAGGAAGGGAGAGAGGCAGTGAGGGAGGAAGGGAGAGAGACAGTGAGGGAGGGAGGGGTGTTAAGTCTTTGTTGACAACACTGCTCTGATATTGGCTGGATGGTATCACTGTTAAGTGTCATCCCAGCAAGATACCAGACAGTGCTGGGATTTTACTCCCTGGTGCTATCTAGTTGCTGGGACTGCTGGGTGTGCAGGGACTCCTGAGACTGCTGGGTCTCCTTGGGTTACTGTGTTTCTTTTTGAGCTACTGGTGGGGTCTCTATTTGGGTTGCTGGGTTTATCTTAAAATTGCTGGGGTTTCTTGAGGTTGCAACCAATCTTCATTTTTCTACTGCTAGGTCAGATTAGGTTAAGTTGGATTAAGCTAGGTCAGATTAGGTTAAGCTGGAATAAGCTAGGTCAGATTAGGTTAAGTTGGATTAAGCTAGGTCAGATTAGGTTAAGTTAGACTGTATTCTTACCTCTGGTTACAAGAGGTACAGCTCTACCCCCATGCCCATTACTACACTTGGGTTTGGGGTGTTTTATGACTTACTCGCCATGAGTTCACGCCCCACCCGTTCCGTGGCTGAGGTTTGGATTTGAGAAAGACTTGCCTAGTATGGGAAAGTCCACCAGAAGACCTGGTCACAGACCGGCCCGGGGGGCGTTGATCCCCGAAATACTCTCCAGGTATACTCCAGGTATACTCCAGGTATACTCCAGGTATTCCTTAGAAAATGCATCTGACACAATTAATCAGCAGTCAGGATTAGTGTCCCTCAGAGATTAAGTCACTGTAGGTTAGACTAGTTACAGGTTACATTATGTTAAATTAGATTGATAAGTTATATTATATTTAAGTAGAATTAGATCAACATTACATCAGGTTAGATTAGGTCAGGTTCGCTTAGATTAGACAAAGTTAGATTAGGTTATATAAACCTACACATACATACAGTTAACCAGAAATAATAATAAAAAAAAAGGCTGCAAAACATCCGGCAACGCGACAACAGAACATAACCAGTAAACGTTCAAATCTGCACGTTTATTACTAGTGTGAGAATGAGGCTTCTGTGAGTTGCTTGAAAGAAAGATAAATTTATATATATATATATATATATATATATATATATATATATATATATATATATATATATATATATATATAAACACACACATGTGTAAGACAACTCGAGGATAAATAAAACAAGCAAAACAAAGCCAACAAAAACACCTGAACTCGCAACAGGTAACAACATTAAACTTTTTATATAAAGTTACGGTTTTTGAAGCTAGGGAAGCGACGGGGGATGTGAGGAGGAGAGGTAGGGGGGAGGGGGAGGGGAGAGGGAAGGGAAAGTGAGGGATGAGAGGGAGGGGAGGAGAGGGAGGGGATCTACCTGGAGGGCATTCCGGGGATCAACGCCAACGCGGCCAGGTCCATGAGGATGATAGGAAAGAGGGGGGTAGTGGAGATGGGGCAGAGAACGAGTTGTATGAGGAGAGATGGGTAGTGCCCCCGAGGGTAGTGTCACCGAGGGTAGTGTCACCGAGGGTAGTGTCATCGAGGGTAGTGTCATCGAGGGTAGTGTCACCGAGGGTAGTGTCATCGAGGGTAGTGTCATCGAGGGTAGTGTCACCGAGGGTAGTGTCATCGAGGGTAGTGTCATCGAGGGTAGTGTCATCGAGGGTAGTGTCACCGAGGGTAGTGTCATCGAGGGTAGTGTCATCGAGGGTAGTGTCACCGAGGGTAGTGCCACCGAGGGTAGTGTCATCGAGGGTAGTGTCATCGAGGGTAGTGTCACCGAGGGTAGTGTCATCGAGGGTAGTGTCACCGAGGGTAGTGTCATCGAGGGTAGTGTCATCGAGGGTAGTGCCACCGAGGGTAGTGTCATCGAGGGTAGTGTCATCGAGGGTAGTGTCATCGAGGGTAGTGTCATCGAGGGTAGTGTCACCGAGGGTAGTGTCATCGAGGGTAGTGTCATCGAGGGTAGTGTCATCGAGGGTAGTGTCATCGAGGGTAGTGTCACCGAGGGTAGTGTCATCGAGGGTAGTGCCACCGAGGGTAGTGTCATCGAGGGTAGTGCCACCGAGGGTAGTGTCACCGAGGGTAGTGTCATCGAGGGTAGTGCCACCGAGGGTAGTGTCATCGAGGGTAGTGTCATCGAGGGTAGTGTCATCGAGGGTAGTGTCACCGAGGGTAGTGTCATCGAGGGTAGTGTCACTGAGGGTAGTGTCATCGAGGGTAGTGTCACCGAGGGTAGTGTCATCGAGGGTAGTGTCACCGAGGGTAGTGTCACCGAGGGTAGTGTCATCGAGGGTAGTGTCACCGAGGGTAGTGCCCCCGAGGGCAGTGTCACCGAGGGCAGTGTCACCGAGGGCAGTGTCACCGAGGGCAGTGTCACCGAGGGTAGTGCCACCGAGGGTAGTGTCATCGAGTGTAGTGCCACCGAGGGTAGTGCCACCGAGGGTGGTGCCACAAAGGGTCTAAACAACCCACAACAGTCACACAGAACCTGGGGAATGGAAGGTAAATCAGGGTTGAGGAGAAAGCAGCTACAGTCCCTTGGATCAAGAGCTTTTCTCCAGCATCAAGGTGGAGGGAAGCAGAAGACTCGATTTATCCTTTGAAATTTTCTCTCTCTCCCTCTCTTCTTTTTCACCCCTCTTCATTTTCCCCCTCTCTATCTCCCCTCTACTAAACTTTCCTTCCCCCCCTCAAATTTATCACTCCTCTCCAACTTTCTTGACGCCAATTTATCGCCATCGCTATTTCCTCCATTCCCTCACCATTTTTCTATCTCCCTCTCAGCTTCCTCCCTCATCCATCACTAAGCTCACGACAACACTTACAACAAAAGCTTCTGTTGCGACAACAACAGTTTCGCTCTGTTCAGAGCTTTGTTAAGTTAGTGTTTGTCAGCTGCTGAGAAGAACATGTGAGCAAACACTGAAGAACATTTCGTGAGGGAACGTTTCGCTCCTGGGAAATGCTCTCTCACAGGCGTGAACGAAGTCCCAGTACCGAAACGTTGCGTAATGTTTTCACTGTTTTTTTTAATCTTAGCTGTTTTGGTACAATATACATTGTATATAAGATAAATATGCAACATATCTGCATATTTTTTGTATGAAGATGTTTGGCGAGTTGTGGCTTCCTCTGTTACGATGCAATAAAGAGTTTACACACTGAGAAGCAGTGGGAGATGAGGTAGTTAGTCCCTCGGCCATGATATAAGTCGCTCAGTCCCTTGATCAATCTGGTTGTTACCTTGGTGGACAGCATGTTCGTAGGTCACTAAGCTGTGTAGCAAGCTGGGTGTTGCGACAAGCGAGTGGGGAAAGTCGAAGCCCAAAAACCACAGCCAACGGAAAACTGAAATGCGCACATTCTGTTCATGAAAAAAAAACCTGGACTTTATATTTACGATCGGTGAGGACCTATGGCTGGGGACATAGTGCAATCTCAGATCACAAGGTAATCGTGGGTCAGACCTGCGTGCACAGTGGCCTAGAACAGAGAGACACGATCAGTCATTAGGGCGAATTCAACAAATTTCAATTTCTACAAGAAGCATATCGACTGGGACCAAATAAATTGTGACCTTAATGAAGGATGCTGGGAAGATATGACCACAGCGGTTCTGAACCAGTATATCGGGAGCAGAGAGAGCAGAGAGAGACAGGCAGACATACAGAAGCTCCCTCTAAAGGCGAAGAGGGCAGGTAAGATCTTCTCAAAAGCAGCAGACACTCTGAAGCATAAAATAGATACTTGGTTAGGGAAATAGATAACATGAAGCACAAACTGACTGCGTCATGCAGGATCCAGGAGAGACAGAGGAGCAAGGAACAATAAATGAAATTAGAGGATATCTTAAATACTGCTTCTCGTACGCAAAATCCAGGGCAATAAACCACATCCAGTATGGAACATTCACTGACGTCTATAAGGAAATGAAGTCTCAGTACGACTCTGTGTTCAGTGAATCAGTCTACAGATCGATGATCTAAAAACGCTTTTTACCTTGTACGAGACTCAAAACACACCCAACATCTCCATAATTTCCGATGTAGCTCTCGTCCCAGTTGACTTTGAAGTTATTGACAACATGTCCATGCATTCTACCCCAGGAACACGCTCATGGAGCTCAATAGACATCAAAAGTAAGCTTTTTATTTGATGAAGACACGTGGACACATTAAAAAGTTTTACTGTGTCCGCGTGTGTCTGATGCGCCCCGCGGCTGCCTTCAGCACCAGCACGCCAAAATCTCTCCGTGTAAATCTTAATGAGGATTTATGAATCATTGCGAGCACTGAGTGGGCTTCCTGTTCGCGGTGGTATTGTGGTACTGAGGTGGTGTTGTGATATAGTACTGTGGTACAGTAGTTCTGTGGTACAGTAGTGCAATGGTACAGTGGTGATGAGATACAGTGGGGCTTTGGTATAGCGGTGCCGTGGTATAGTAGGGCTTTGGTACAGTGGTGCTTTAGTACAGTGGGTATAGTACAGCCGGGCTAGTATGGTGCAGTGGTACTACAGCAGGGCTAGTATGGTACAGTGGTACTACAGCAGGGTTAGTATGGTACAGTGGTCCTCAGTACAGCAGGGCTAGTATGGTGCAGTGGTGCTCAGTACAGCAGGGCTAGTATGGTACAGTGGTGCTCAGTACAGCAGAGCTAGTATGGTACAGTGGTACTCAGTACAGCAGAGCTAATATGGCACAGTGGTGCTCAGTACAGCAGGGCTAGTATGGTGCAGTGGTGTTCAGTACAGCAGAGCTAGTATGGTACAGTGGTGCTCAGTACAGCAGGGCTAGTATGGTGCAGTGGTGCTCAGTACAGCAGAGTTAGTATGGTACAGTGGTGCTCAGTACAGCAGGGCTAGTATGGTGCAGTGGTGCTCAGTACAGCAGAGCTAGTATGGTACAGTGGTGCTCAGTACAGCATGGCTAGTATGGTACAGTGGTGCTCATACAGCAGAGCTAGTATGGTACAGTGGTGCTCAGTACAGCAGAGCTAGTATGGTAGAGTGGTGCTCAGTACAGCAGGGCTAGTATGGTACAGTGGTGCTCAGTACAGAAGAGCTAGTATGGTACAGTGGTGCTCAGTATAGCAGAGCTAGTATGGTACAGTGGTGCTCAGTACAGCAGGGCTAGTATGGTACAGTGGTGCTCAGTACAGCAGAGCTAGTATGGTACAGTGGTGCTCAGTACAGCAGAGCTAGTATTTTACAGTGGTGCTCAGTACAGTAGCGCTAGTATGGTACAGTGGTGCTCAGTACAGCAGGGCTAGTATGGTACAGTGGTGTTCAGTACAGCAGGGCTAGTATGGTACAGTAGTGCTCAGTACAGCAGGGCTAGTATGGTAGAGTGATGCTCAGTACAGCAGAGCTAGTTATGGTACAGTGGTGCTCAGTACAGCAGGGCTAGTATGGTACAGTGGTGCTCAGTACAGCAGAGCTAGTATGGTACAGTGGTACTCAGTACAGCAGAGCTAATATGGCTCAGTACAGCAGGGCTAGTATGGTACAGTGGTGTTCAGTACAGCAGAGCTAGTATGGTACAGTGGTGTTCAGTACAGCAGAGCTAGTATGGTACAGTGGTGCTCAGTACAGCAGAGCTAGTATGGTACAGTGGTGCTCAGTACAATCCTGATCAAAAACACGTACAAGGGATTTTTTTTATCAGTGAGATATGTATGTTGACATCAAATGATAGGCTATAAGTGCTAGTTTTTGAAGCAGGGAAGAGGAATCTGATAGTTATCCTTGCATAAAACGCCGCCAGCAACGGCAGGGAAATAAACGGGATAAATAAGGGAGATAGATGGCTACCTAGAAAGGCTTGAAAATCCTGCATTAAGTATTATCCTTTTTGGAGATTTCAGCGATTCTGAATGTTAAATGAAGAATGGTGGCAAACACACACACACACACACACACACACACACACACACACACACACACAAACACACACAAACACAAACAAACACAGATCTGTTCGAGGATCAGTGAAAAGTTTACCTTGAAATGAAAAACTCACTAGGTTGTGTCCACAAACAATGAGGAACTAGCCAGAGACCTAACAATTTCAAAGTCACTATATCCCGAGTACAGTCTCATTTATGTACAAAACAGCATAAATCCATGCATAGAGAACCTAAGAAATAGTTAACGTGAAGGGATGTGTAGTAAATTTTAACTACAAAAAAGAGAATTTACTAGGGAAAAAACAGAAGTCAAGAACTCTCAGACATTCCTGGGAAACGGTTCTGATCACTCTTAATCCTCTTCACTGTAATGGAAAAGTTGGATACAGAATCATACAAGGTCTGTATGAAATGTGTTCTGCTGAGAAAGCCTAAACGTAAATCAGATGTTGAAAGAGGACATGGAAGGATGTACAGAAGGAGGAGTTATGGAACTGCTTAAAAGCGAGTATATATTGCAGCAGAGGAAAGATAATCAACACAGAGAAAGCACTGACTTAGAGCAGAAACCAAAACATTCGAACCAGACGAAGTGGCACAAAAGGATAAAAAAGAAAGGGCTAGGAAATAGCCAAAAATTAATCGGTGTTTTTACATATAAGCAAAGTCCAATCAAAAACACTACTCACAGGGAGTTTATTTAATGGTGAAAAAAAAATTGAAGCACCATCAATCCAGTAAACGACAGTTGATTGGAGGATCCATATATTTTTCATTATCTCTGTCCACCTAGTAAGATTATATGTCTAACATGAGCACAAATCTCTCAGACTTCGAAAACGAAATATAAAAAAAAAAAACATGCCCACACGCGCTGATCAACCAGGCTGTGATGGATATGTGGAGCAGCGAGCCTCCAGCAGCAACAACCGAGAGTAGTGAAACTCTCGAAACGTGGAGAAGGAACTTAGAACTGTGAAATCTTAAGACCTTATTAAGTGTAGATACAGTTCCTGGACATACCGAAGGCAGTAGAACTATTGGAAAACCTACAAACCGGCAGCACCTTGACCACATAACATAAAAAAATCTTTGAGAGGATGGTCAGATGCTATACTGCAAATTTTATGAAAAAAAAAATTCCCTGAGCGACTCAAATCAACATGGGCTCAGAGCTGAACGATTATGTTCGTCACAACTTCTAAATCTTTTATGACAACATTACAGAGGTTTTTGGAAGAATACGAAAACGAAGATATGGTCTACACGAACGTCGCTAAGGCTGTGGGCAAATACCATCATGGAATAATAGCCCTTAAAATAAGGTCAGAAAAAGTAGGAAAATGAATATTCAATTTTGTAATGAACAGAATATACATAGTACCAGTAAACAAAGGTCAAATTTAGCCTTCGCAATATAAAAAGTTCAGTACCCCAAGGTCTGGTCTTGGTGCCTTTACTCTTTCTCAGCCTCATAACAGACATACATAAGAACAATAGCCACAGTTTTTTATTTTGCTTTGCTAAGCATAAAAGGAACATTGACAGGAGACACAGAAAGGTTGCAAGCAGATATTAATTAACTCTTTTAGGTTTAGCGCTTCTTTTTTATTATAATAATAATATGGTTTTTTAAAACTTGACGTGCTGTTGGAGTGTGAGCAAGGTAACATTTATGAAGGGATTCAGGGAGACCGGCAGGCCGGACTTGAGTCCTGGAGATGGGAAGTACAGTGTCTGCACTCTGAAGGAGGGATGTTAATATTGCAGTTTTATAACTGTAGTGTGAGCGCGCCTCTGGCAAGACAGTGATGGAGTGAATGATGATTGAAGTTTCTTTTTCGGGCCACCCTGCCTTAGTGGGAGACGGCCGATGTGTTAATAAAATATATAATATATGATACGAAAACAACGTAGAGCTCATTAAAGAAGCACTGGATATAAAGATCACAGGAGGACCATCTCTTGAAGACCTATACACTTATTCCAGCAGTTTTTCTTATATCTTCTGGTAAGATGGTGAATAATCAAGGGCCACGGATGTTGATACAGTGTTCCCTTATTGTACCCACCGTCATAATATCAGAAGAAAAATTGCACGATGAATAACGAGAATTTTCAAACGAGAATTAATGCGATGGAAACACTTTTCCAACCCTGTTTGGAATTGTGTTAAGTGCTGCCAGCTGTGTTTAAAGCAGAAGAAGTATCGAAGCTGGAAAACGGTACAGAGGTTGTTTACTGTGCCCACTTAGAGTACCAGTTCTACACACAACCTAAACGAGTGAGAGAGATGAGAGGAAGTGTAAAATAGACTCGGTGAAAAAGAAGGAAAGCGATGTGCACAGTAAGAGAACACTGTGTCAGCATCCGTGGTCCAAGACTTGCTACCAGCACATATCAGAAATACTGCCAGAAGTTCAGAAAATTTCAAGACGAAACTGGATAATTACCTTCTCCAAGTGCAAGATCAATTAAGCTGTGATGTCTACGTGGGCCAGCAGGTGGCGAACAGCAACAGCCAACCCAAACAAGCAAGCAGCAGAAAAGACTGTCCCCCCCTCCTTCCCCCAGGCAGAGCTGCGAACTGAAAAAAAACTCTAGAAACCGGTCACAGGTATATCACACAGGTATCATGACTCACAGTGCCTCACAATGCCTCACAATGCCTCACCAGTGAGTACGTTATGAGTATTGAACGTCCCGTGGCGGTGGTGGGTCAGGCTAACTTGTCTCTCTACAACCCCCAGAGGACCAGGGGTCGATACCCGCCCATCCTTGGCTACTACTCGGTTCGATGGCACGGAGGGGTGAGGGGCCAGGCTTCCTATTTTGCATATCTCTTTTTTTTTATATATGTAAACATGAAATATTAATTTTTTTAACTACGTTCTGTGTCGTGCTTTATAAATTTAGATGACACTGAGATTATTATATACACCGGTAATGTAATTTACATAATACTCATGTCAATATATATATATATATATATATATATATATATATATATATATATATATATATATATATATATATATAGTTAGTTCCTTGATAATGTAAGTGGTCACGAAAGCGCTTGGAATTCCTCTATTTTTTCATAGTGGTTGTCTTTCATATTTTGATATCACCTGTTTACTGTGATCTTTTTGCATAAATATACACTGGTAATTAAATTATTCTATAATCTGTATTTGACACTCAGATCAAACCTGCCAGTCTTTATTATCTTTTTGCTTTAGTTAAGTAATTATATTGACTATCGGATAATAAGGCTTTGAAATTACTTTGAGAATTATTATTATTAATAATAATAATAATAATAATAATAATAATAATAATAATAATAATAATAATAATAATAATAGCAATAATTCTCTGTCTTTCGTTCTCTCTCTCTCTCTCGCTTTCTCTCTCTCTCTCTCTCGCTTTCTCTCTCTCTCTCGCTTTCTCTCTCTCTGAGTGCTGCTCCAGCTGCTTGTGTTCAACATAGTGTGGCGCTATGGCTCAATATTCTCTGCCGGAACACAAGTGCCACATAAAAATGGGGGGGGGTGCCAACTTGCGCCTAGTCAGAACTCTCGCGGGAGCGAGTGCCCGCGAGTTTAAATTACGTCAGAGCGAGACACCGCGAACTCAACTTCCGTCAGCGCGAGGGACCGCGAACTTAACTGCCGCTAGCGCGAGGGACCGCGAACTTAACTTTCTGAGAAAGTCTGCAGAAAATCCTTCATCTTTAGAGGAGTTCTTGACGGGGAGGTCAGTAGCGCAAAGTTGTGTTCCATGTTGAGGCCGCCATGGACCCCCGGCAATACTGAGATCCATATTGAGGCTGCCATGGACCTCTGTTAGTGCTGGTATCCATATTTTAAGGTTGCCATGGATCCCAGGGTAGTGCTGGGCTCCGTGTTGAGGCCGTCATGGAGCCCAGGGTAGTGCTTGGCTCCGTGTTGAGGCCGTCATGGACCACAGGGTAGTGCTTGGCTCCGTGTTGAGGCTGTCATGGACCACAGGGTAGTGCTTGGCTCCGTGTTGAGGCTGTCATGGACCACAGGGTAGTGCTTGGCTCCGTGTTGAGGCTGTCATGGACCACAGGGTAGTGCTTGGCTTCGTGTTGAGGCTGTCATGGAGCCCAGGGTAGTGCTTGGCTCCGTGTTGAGGCTGTCATGGAGCCCAGGGTAGTGCTTGGCTCCGTGTTGAGGCTGTCATGGACCACAGGGTAGTGCTTGGCTCCGTGTTGAGGCCGTCATGGAGCCCAGGGTAGTGCTTGGCTCCGTGTTGAGGCTGTCATGGACCACAGGGTAGTGCTTGGCTCCGTGTTGAGGCTGTCATGGAGCCCAGGGTAGTGCTTGGCTCCGTGTTGAGGCTGTCATGGACCACAGGGTAGTGCTTGGCTCCGTGATGAGGCCGTCATGGACCACAGGGTAGTGCTTGGCTCCGTGTTGAGGCCGTCATGGACCACAGGGTAGTGCTGGGCTCCGTGTTGAGGCCGTCATGGAGCCCAGGGTAGTGCTTGGCTCCGTGTTGAGGCTGTCATGGACCACAGGGTAGTGCTGGGCTCCGTGTTGAGGCCGTCATGGAGCCCAGGGTAGTGCTTAGCTCCGTGTTGAGGCTGTCATGGAGCCCAGGGTAGTGCTTGGCTCCGTGTTGAGGCTGTCATGGACCACAGGGTAGTGCTTGGCTCCGTGTTGAGGCTGTCATGGAGCCCAGGGTAGTGCTTGGCTCCGTGTTGAGGCTGTCATGGACCACAGGGTAGTGCTTGGCTCCGTGTTGAGGCCATCATGGAGCCCAGGGTAGTGCTTGGCTCCGTGTTGAGGCCGTCATGGACCCCCTGGGTATTGCTTGGCTCCGTGTTGAGGCTGTCATGGACCACAGGGTAGTGCTGTGCTCCGTGTTGAGGCCGTCATGGAGCCCAGGGTAGTGCTTGGCTCCGTGTTGAGGCTGTCATGGACCACAGGGTAGTGCTTGGCTCCGTGTTGAGGCTGTCATGGACCACAGGGTAGTGCTGGGCTCCGTGTTGAGGCCGTCATGGAGCCCAGGGTAGTGCTTGGCTCCGTGTTGAGGCTGTCATGGAGCCCAGGGTAGTGCTTGGCTCCGTGTTGAGGCTGTCATGGACCACAGGGTAGTGCTTGGCTCCGTGTTGAGGCCGTGATGGAGCCCAGGGTAGTGCTTGGCTCCGTGTTGAGGCCGTCATGGAGCCCAGGGTAGTGCTTGGCTCCGTGTTGAGGCCGTCATGGAGCCCAGGGTAGTGCTTGACTCCGTGTTGAGGCCGTCATGGACCCCCTGGGTAGTGCTTGGCTCCGTGTTGAGGCTGTCATGGAGCCCAGGGTAGTGCTTGGCTCCGTGTTGAGGCTGTCATGGACCACAGGGTAGTGCTTGGCTCCGTGTTGAGGCCGTCATGGAGCCCAGGGTAGTGCTGGGCTCCGTGTTGAGGCCGTCATGGACCACAGGGTAGTGCTTGGCTCCGTGTTGAGGCCGTCATGGACCCCAGGGTAGTGCTTGGCTCCGTGTTGATTCCGTCATGGACCACAGGGTAGTGCTGGGCTCCGTGTTGAGGCCGTCATGGACCCCTGGGTAGTGCTTGGCTCCGTGTTGAGGCTGTCATGGACCACAGGGTATGTTGAGCGTCATCCCAGGGTAGTGCTTGGCTCGGTTAGGCCGTCATGGACCCCAGGGTAGTGCTTGGCTCTGTGTTGAGGCCGTCATGGACCCCAGGGTAGTGCTTGGCTCCGTGTTGAGGCCGTCATGGACCCCAGGGTAGTGCTTGGCTCCGTGTTGAGGCCGTCATGGACCCCAGGGTAGTGCTTGGCTCCGTGTTGGCCGTCATGGACCGGTGTCTTGCCCGTGTTGAGGCGGACCCCAGGGTAGTGCTTGGCTCCGTGTTGAGGCCGTCATGGAGCCCAGGGTAGTGCTTGGCTCCGTGTTGAGGCCGTCATGGACCCCAGGGTAGTGCTTGGCTCCGTGTTGAGGCCGTCATGGACCCCAGGGTAGTGCTTGGCTCCGTGTTGAGGCCGTCATGGACCCAGGGTAGTGCTTGGCTCCGTGTTGAGGCCGTCATGGACCCAGGGTAGTGCTTGGCTCCGTGTTGAGGCCGTCATGGACCACAGGGTAGTGCTTGGCTCCGTGTTGAGGCCGTCATGGACCACAGGGTAGTGCTTGGCTTCGTGTTGAGGCCGTCATGGACCACAGGGTAGTGCTTGGCTCCGTGTTGAGGCCGTCATGGACCACAGGGTAGTGCTTGGCTCCCTGTTGAGGCCGTCATGGACCACAGGGTAGTGCTGGCTCCGTGTTGAGGCCGTCATGGACCCCAGGGTAGTGCTTGGCTCTGTGTTGAGGCCGTCATGGACCCAGGGTAGTGCTTGGCTCCGTGTTGAGGCCGTCATGGACCCCAGGGTAGTGCTTGGCTCCGTGTTGAGGCCGTCATGGACCCCAGGGTAGTGCTTGGCTCCGTGTTGAGGCCGTCATGGACCCCAGGGTAGTGCTTGGCTCCGTGTTGAGGCCGTCATGGACCCCAGGGTAGTGCTTGGCTCCGTGTTGAGGCCGTCATGGACCCCAGGGTAGTGCTTGGCTCCGTGTTGAGGCCGTCATGGACCCCAGGGTAGTGCTTGGCTCCGTGTTGAGGCCGTCATGGACCCCAGGGTAGTGCTTGGCTCCGTGTTGAGGCCGTCATGGACCCCAGGGTAGTGCTTGGCTCCGTGTTGAGGCCGTCATGGACCACAGGGTAGTGCTGGGCTCCGTGTTGAGGCCGTCATGGACCACAGGGTAGTGCTTGGCTCCGTGTTGAGGCCGTCATGGACCCCCTGGGTAGTGCTGGGCTCCGTGTTGAGGCCGTCATGGACCACAGGGTAGTGCTTGGCTCCGTGTTGAGGCCGTCATGGACCACAGGGTAGTGCTTGGCTCCGTGTTGAGGCCGTCATGGACCACAGGGTAGTGCTTGGCTCCGTGTTGAGGCCGTCATGGACCACAGGGTAGTGCTTGGCTCCGTGTTGAGGCCGTCATGGACCACAGGGTAGTGCTTGGCTCCGTGTTGAGGCCGTCATGGACCCCCTGGGTAGTGCTGGGCTCCGTGTTGAGGCCGTCATGGACCACAGGGTAGTGCTTGGCTCCGTGTTGAGGCCGTCATGGACCACAGGGTAGTGCTTGGCTCCGTGTTGAGGCCGTCATGGACCTCAAAACAGAGCTGCGTTCCGTTTTGTTTACAAAATTGAGATTCCCATCAACACTTAACGTTTCCTATAAGTCTATAAATTCTATATTTTTAAATTAGGAGAGGTCAGGTTAAGTTAAGTCAGGTTTAATTAGTTTAAGTTAAGTAATGTTAAAGGTCAGGTTAAGTGGGTGTTGGGTGGTGGAGAGGTTGGTGTTGCGTGGTGGAGGGGTGGGTGGTGGTTTAAGGTTGGGTGGTGGAGGGTGGGTTTTGGGTGGTGGAGGGGTGGCTGTTGGGTGGTGGAGGGTGGGTGGTGGTAGAGAGCTGGGTGTTGGGTGGTGGAGGGTGGGTGTTGGGTGGTGGAGGGTGGGTGTTGGGTGGTGGAGGGTGGGTGTTGGGTGGTGGAGGGGTGGGTGTTGGGTGGTGGAGGGGTGGGTGTTGGGTGGTGGAGGGGTGGGTGGTGGTAGAGAGCTGGGTGTTGGGTGGTGGAGGGTGGGTGTTGGGTGGTGGAGGGTGGGTGTTGGGTGGTGGAGGGGTGGGTGTTGGGTGTTGGAGGGGTGGGTGTTGGGTGGTGGAGGGGTGGGTGTTATTAGGTATGGTAAGTTGAGTTAGGTTAGGTATAAACCTATGAAAACGTAATTTACCTCAGATAAGCAAAGAAAAGAAAATATCGTGACTAACTTACTAATCTCCTTCGTAGTTTGAGAAGAAATTGATGAATGATAGTCACGTGAGGGGAACAAAAGATAGTTATAATTCTGTCATAACTGCTGCTGGAATGGGAATGGATGTTTGATGTTACTACGTGTGCGCAAACGTGGAGAGAGAGAGAGAGAGAGAGAGAGAGAGAGAGAGAGAGAGAGAGAGAGAGAGATAGAGCTCTACCCATCATATATACACCAAAGGCTGCAAGATAATTGCAATTAGCACGGGACAGAAGCAAGGGTCTGTAGAAGACGGCGGGTGAAGGCAAGGGGAGCTCTCAGGGTGGGAAAGTTAAACAAGTGGGGTCCCCCAAGGATCAGCACCTGGACCAGTTTTTTTCTTAACATAAGTCACTGAAATTCGGGTAAACAAATAAATCGTAAGAAAATCACTGTGAACACGACTGAGAATCACTTTGACGACGCCCTGCCACCTGCCTCCTGCCTCCTGCCTCCTGCCTCCTGCCTCCTGCCTCCTGCCTCCTGCCTCCTGCCTCCTGCCTCCTGCCTCCTGCCTACTGCCTCCTGCCTCTTACAACTGAACTGTTTAAAAAAAAAAAAGAGCAATGGTCCTTCTTTGATATTGTTAACAGTTTAAGGTCATATAATCTACACGTAGAATCTACGTTGAGCGAAACGTTCTTCTAAAAAAAAAGCTTGCGGCCTGGTCGTGGACCTGGCCGCGGGGGTGTTGATCCCCGGAATACCCTCCAGGTAGACTCCAGGTAGGTAGACCTGTCTTTTTTTCCATTCACTAACTTCCGAAGCCACACTTTTAAAAGTTATAATTACAATGTATATATTTCTTTCACAGGTGCGTACTGGTCACAAGTAATGAATCAACACTTTGGTCGTAGGAAGGTGAATATTAATGGCTTTTGGATCTCTCTGAGGCATTGCTGAGGAACTGGCGAGGAATTTTTTGGAAAAGGCAGCGGGTATTAAAATAGGTAAGATTCGAGTGATTATGTAATAGGTGTTCATTATATTTAAAATAAATTAAAAAAAAAAAGAACCTAAATGGGTTCAACACCTCACGCATTACATGACTGAGGTGTTGGATGTGCTGCTATAATAATAATTATAATACAACTATTATTTGTAAAGGTAGTGATACCTGAATTGTGAAGCAGTCAGTTGTGTGTTCACTCACAGGATAATTGGTACTTCCTAATAAACTTGCCTCTTGAGGCTAAACTGAGGGAGACTAAGTTATAATAAGGTGTTATAGCTCTTCATAGTTAATAATGAAAGAGGTATTAAAGACCTCCCTCTTCGCCAGTAGATAGGCGTCAGCTCCTTACAGGGGACTTCTCCAGTTGACTGATAGTGTTGTGGGACTTTGGTATTAATGGGTGGACTGATTTTTTTCCCACTTCTTTTTCTGGGGGTTCACTTCTCGCCACTTTCTCTGCGTTGATGGACTGCTCAGTTATGATGCTCAGTGTTAATGTCTCCTCGTTCAGCTAATTATCATCTTGCATTTCTCTAACCTACCTCTCTAGAAACTGCAGGTTTCCTAACATGTTAAACCCTCGTGGGACATGAATAATTTGAGTTTCCCCCCTTCCCCTGAGTAACTGTGAAGTTGAGCCTCATTAGGACTATGTTAAGCCGTAACACATGCATTTTTTTCTGTATTTAATGAAGTTGCATTCATCTTGTGTTGCTACCCTCTATTACTGTATGAAATCACAGTCACTAAAGCTTCTAAGCACAGCGTCTAAATATATCGTTTTCTTTGACGAGTAATTCTGCTCTCTCTCTCTCTCCCACCTCATGACGTGATCAAGTTTGTTGTGATGTTGCACTTCCCCATTCTCCACATCATGGCTGCAGGAATATTTGTGTTTCTTAGCCCGTTAGTACACAGTTCTAGCTGCTTTCCCTAAGCTGACCTTCAAGGATCCACTGGTCCCAACGGTGCTGTTCGGTGTCATCTTAACCAGATCTTCGATCGTGGTCGTGGAACTGACTGCTACTTTCATATAACTGCCCAAAGGAGCCAGAGAAATATTTTTGGCGACGCTTCTGACAGTGAGAACTATGTATGTTTGGAGTACTATTTCGTGTATTGTTCTTGCTGTGTCTATTGATGTTGGGGTTGGACGACGCTCAGGGGACCTTATCTTATATGTCAGAGATCTCTATGGTATGAACTCTTAATCAGTTTTGACGTCACGCAGGACATGTCTCTGGTTGAGCTGTGCGCTAATTACAACTGTCTGAGTTGCGATGAACAGACATTCCTGAGGGATGGCCATGGGCTTACCCAGAAGTGCTGAGTTGGCCAACCTCTGCACAGAGCGCCTAGAGTCTGTCTACCATGCCTCTTTTATTTTGGGGCCCCTCTATGACTCTAATCATTTCTGTCCTCTAAAACATTGCCCTTTTCTACCCTCTATGGCACTGTGAACACAGGTAGAAGGGAAAAGAAAACGAACCCGACATGGAGAGTGTAATATCCGGTGCCAGAGTATTACCTTCCTCGTCAGGAATGTTTAATTTAAATGCCATCAGTAGGATTCCCTTGCTTGAAGGAACACTTTCTCCCTGCCATCCTTGAGCCTGATCCCTCTGTATGCTACATCATATTTGAACTAGTGTTCGAACCCATATATCTGAACTCCCTTCCACTACATCATGTCCAGAGAGAGAGACGTAGGGAGGCGCACAAGACACACCTCACTGACGCAAAAAATGCACACGCTTCCGCTTCCTGTCGCACCTCTCACGCATCCCATTCCCTCTTTCCCATTCTCCTCCCCCTTTCAAACCCTCCCTTTCTACTTGTACCCTCCTCCTGTCCCCCCTTCTCACGCACCATAACAGCGTCTGTACGTCTGTTATCCTAATGTCAGGTTAATAACTAGCTGTCTCTCATATGCTCTTTGTCTAGCTGCTTCTGGGAGCTGGTGGGGAGGGGGTCCACATGTAGGGATTTATCACTCTTCCTTTTTTTCCCTACTTCCCCCATTTCTCTCTCCTTTTCTCTCTCTTTATCTCTCTCTCTCTCTCTCTCTCTCTCTCTCTCTCTCTCTCTCTCTCTCTCTCTCTCTCTCTCTCTCTCTCTCTCTATCTATCTATCTATCTATCTATCTATCTATCTATCTCTCTCTATCTCTCTCTTTCTTTCTCTCTCTCTTTACACAGGGTTTGACAAGGATAGGTTAAGGATCCCTACCTTTATTGACAAGCTATTTACAAGTTAAGGTTCCTAACTTTATTGACAAGCTAAGAGCTGTTACCTACATCAGCTCATTTGAAAGCATTTTTATTGTTATGAAACATACAAGTAGGGAACAGGATGAAGTTGGAGCCATCTGTGGGCCAGCAATTTCACTTGTTCAACTGACTTTATTTCGTTGATATCGTTATGCTGTACGAACATGTTCCAGACTTGAATCATCCTGGGAATAGATGATCTCAGTGATGTTGTGGAGAAGGTTACAGTCAGAGTGAAGTTGCTGCTGGCTGCCCGTCTTGTGGTGTAGAAGCTCACTTCTCGCTGTCCTCGGAGTGGAGCCAAGTGTGGTACCTTGACAATGTCCAGGATTAATAAACCTTGTGCAAAAATTTATTCATTCAAAAAGAGTGTTTTTTTTTCGTCATGTTTTATCACATTCATTCATTTTCTTCTCTATACCTTAACGTCGATCATTTTCCCTCCCTCACATTCTGTCACTTTCAGTGTCCTGATACTCATACTAGTTCCATATACCAGCAATTTTAATTATGAATAAATGTCATTTATCAGAATGGTTAACATCTCTGATAATTAATTAGTGTGATCTGTGATAGGGTATTATCAATAATTCATTTATAGATTTAGTTAAGTTTATATATATATATATATATATATATATATATATATATATATATATATATATATATATATATATATATATATATATATATATATATATATATATATATATATCATTAATTTTCAATAATATTAAATAAATGTACATAAATTGATCACTCCACTATCATACGTCTTCCTTCTCTCGTCTGTCACACTAATAAGGTCTCTGTTGGGCGAGACGTCTGCTATAAATAAAGACACCAAAGATGTGTTGCACTTGTCTTATTCACCACTGGTTGTCGGGCCAAAGTCCTTGTCTGGCCATAGATTCGGACCCAGCGTTGCGCTGAGCGAATTGCTTTCATCTAAGTCGCTACAAAGGTAGTGGTCCCCATTTTTCAGGCCATGTAACACATTGGCCGTGTACATTCGTGCCACAGCTGTGGGCCTTTCATCGTACTTTAGCTTTGTAGACGACATAAATAGGTGAAAACCAGCGGAGCACGAGTTTCAAATACATTCTTGACCATTGAGAGGCTTTGCTGGAATGCGAACCATGGACCACCGGCACGCTGGTAGTGTAACAGATGACTATAGACGCGCATAGAACCTGCTGTAGTTCAGTTTGGCAAAGTCGAAATAAATGAGAGTGAAAGAGAGAGGGAGAGAGAGAGAGAGAGAGAGAGAGAGAGAGAGAGAGAGAGGGAGATAGAGGAAGGGGAAAATGAGAGATTGATTTTCAGGGGGTATAATTAACCACACATTGTGTAATTTGTGTTGGAAATTATCACAACGCACGCTAATGCCCTTAGAGAGAGACTAATTACCTGGCATTAGCGGGCATTCAGACCTGAGTTCATTGAATCTAAATGAAGGGACGGCATTTATTGACTCGTTCGCTACCTGTACCGCGCTCACTGGCTCAAGCCAACACTGGTATTTAAGTGAACACCATGAACAGGTGTGCTGTGCCTCTCTCATTACTTGTTCCGTCAACACTATACCGCAGTAAACACCTAAAATAACTCTTAGTATATTTCTCGGTTTACATAAGCCAAGAGGTATGTATCTCTCAGTGTAAATACACTGAGAAGCGTGAGTCTCTCAGTGTAAATACACTGAGAAGCGTGAGTCTCTCAGTGTACATAAATCGAGAGATGTATATCAATGTATATTTATCTTGAAGTTTTAACCTCTCAGTATATATATTCCCATTTAGAGGTATATATCTCCCTGTGTATATACACCGGAAGGTGTATATCTCTCAGTGCATATACACTGATAGCTTATCGTAATTCCTCTTCTAGGGATGAAATATGACTCAAATGCAGTCGATAGGTTTCAAACTTTCAAACGTAACAAAATCACTCGCTTTCCATCAGCGATTAAGACCTGGAATAACAGTAATTTGTTGTAATTATTATTATTATTTTTTGTATTAACACATAGGCCGTTTCCCACCAAGGCAGGGTGGCCCGACAAAGAAAAACTTTCATCATCATTCACTCCATCACTGTCTTGCCAGAGGCGTGCTTACACTACAGTTACAAAACTGCAACATTAACACCCCTCCTTCAGAGTACCGGCACTGTACTTCCCATCTCCAGGACTCAAGTCCGGCCTGCCGGTTTCCCTGAAACCCTTCATAAATGTTACCTTGCTTACACTCCAACAGCACGTCAAGTCCTAAAAACCATTTGTCTCCATTCGCTCCTATCTAACACGCTCACGCACGCTTGCTGGAAGTCCAAGCCCCTCGCACACAAAACCTCCTTTACCCCCTCCCTCCAACCATTTCTAGGCCGACCCCTATCCCGCCTTCCCTCCACTACAGATTTATACACTCTCGAAGTCATTCTATTTTGTTCCATCCTCTCTATATGTCCAAACCATCTCAATAACCCCTCCTCGGCCCTCTGGATAATAGTTTTGGTAATCCCACACCTCCTCCTAATCTCCAAACTACAGATTCTCTGCATTATATTCACCTCATCCTTCATAGACCCATCTGCAGACACATCCACTCCTAAATATCTGAATACATTCACCTCCTCCATACTCTCTCCCTCCAATCTGATATCCAATCTTAAGTTATCTAATTTTGTTATCCTCATCACCTTATTCTTTCCTATATTCACTTTTAATTTCCTTCTTTTACATACCCTACCAAACTAATCCACCATCCTCTGCAACTTCTCTTCATAGGAATCATTTAACCCAAATTTCCTGGATCAAGAACCCTTCCCCAGCTAATACAATGCTGGGTCTGACTAGGAGTGGCGAGTCTGAGAGGTGCTGTGCCGACAGAATAGACAGACTTGTGTAGCTGAAGGCTCTTACTGCGGCAACGTTTCGCTCTTAGAACGAAATGTGCCAAAAATGGTTCTGCTACACGTATCTTCGTATTCTTTATTACTGGCACAGAGAGGGTAAAACACTATGGAGGTCTGAGTCCACTGTATTCAACCCTAAATAACGTATATTTTGGTGGAAAAGAGAGAAACGAGGTTTCGGTCCGTCCTGGTCTATGAGCCAGGACTGGGTGAAACGTCGTGTAAAGTTTTATCTTTCAGTATGGGTTATATTGGTGATATGTTTCAGTTATGGTATTCTGACTTCTATTTTTCACTGATAACCCAAACTCAGAAATCCTCCCGTGACTTAGTCAGAAATCCTCCCAAGATATAGTAAGAAATCCTACCATGATATAGTCAGAAATCCTACCATATAGTCAGAAATCCTTCCATGATATAGTCAGAAATCGTCCAGTGATATAGTCAGAAATCCTCCCATGATATAGTCAGAAATCCTCCCATGATATAGTAAGAAATCCTACCATATAATTAGAAATCCTTCCATGATATAGTCAGAAATCCTCCCATGATATGCTCAGAAATCCTCCCATGGAATATTCAGAAATATACCCATGGGTTATTATTATTAATGCCACAAGGGACAACACAGAGCTCATTTTATCTAACAAATACTTAAATATTTTTTCTTATAAAAGGAGTCGACTCAGCCGTATGAGTGAGCACTTTCAAATCATTTCGTGTTCCCTTTGATGGCTCGCATTCCCTCGTGAACACACGTTATGCTAAATAGATTTAATCTTTTAATTAAATTGAGAGTGGCTTCAGCTGTGGTGTATTTCGGGTGTATTAGTTGTATTTGGGTGAATTTTCCTCCACGAGTCTTTTTTTTCAGGTGTGTTGTATTTGACGCTGTTTTTTTTTTCAGGAACTCGGCGATTTTTTTTATGTGGGGGCGAGAAATTATTCTTTCTAATTCTCCTTTCCATGGGAACAAATCTGATTGGCTTCCATTACCCAGGCACTGTAAGACCTCAGTATAGCCCTTGCCAATGTATTGCGGTCGCCGCACGATCCGATAAAGGGATCCCCGTATGGCATAACCTCAGCCCACTCTACCTCAATGCACGCGAGAGGAATAGTGCAGAGTGCGGCATAACTTTCCAAGGCAGTAAAATATTAGCGTTGAAAATTTGAACCCAGTCAGAAGAGACATTCACAAGTTATTGCACACTAACTGATATTTCTGTTTCGTCAATAAAAAATGGTAAACATGGATCAACACTGCCCAAAACTGATTCAAACTTAGTACACAAAACACTAGAGGAGCACCAAACAACGAGTGGAACATGTTGAGGACCTTTCTTTTGGGAAATAAAATGAGGCAAATGTTGTGAAAGCCAGGCATTCCCTAGGGATGGACCTGGGAGCCACGACGGAAATAATTCTCACATATTTTCTTGAATTACCCTTATTTGTTAACCCTCTTGGTTTAATTATAATAAATCATAATAAATTTATATAAAATAATAAACTTTCGGATGTTCATCTGGATAGAGTGATCTTCTTGACCACCCCAGACAACCTGGCTGAAGATTGAGACGTGAGATGGTAAGAGGTGAAAGAGTTATAACGAGATGAAGGAGGAGGGGAAGGGGCTTGGAGATAAGCCGCACCCCCTGATGCAGCATCCCAGTGAACACCCTTGACTGTTATTCCCAGTGAGATGTGCTGGAGACAAACGGGGCGGCGGCGGCGGGTTGGTAACCTGTTGATTGTGGCAAGGGTCGTTGAAGGGGTCGAGTCTCGCCTCTCACCACCCCTCGATCCCTGTCCCTGATGGGTCTTGTTTACAAGGGTCGTGTGTTTCCTGATGGGTCTTGTTTACAAGGGTCGTGTGTTCCCTGATGGGTCTTGTTTACAAGGGTCATGTGTTCCCTGATGGGTCTTGTTTACAAGGGTCATGTGTTCCCTGGTGGGTCTTGTTTACAAGGGTCGTGTGTTCTCTGATGGGCCTTGTGTTTCCTGATGGGTCTTGTTTACAAGGCTCGTTTGTTTCCTCTTAGACTTTATCTTAGTCTCGCTTCTCAACACGCCTCGTCTCAACTTGTTCCCGACCCAGTTTACAAGGCGCGTGTTTTTCCCTGATGGACCTGATCAGAGTCTTGACTCTCACTAGCCCTCATGTCCCTAACCCTGTTTGCAAAGCTCATATTTTCCCTCATGGACCTGATCAGGTGTGTCCGTAAGTGACTACGTCACGGTAAAGACAGCACGTCACGGTAAAGACAGCACGTCACGGTAAAGACAGCACGTCACGGTAAAGACAGCACATCACAGCCTGTACCCTTGACATGCATCTGGCGATATCATCCCCTTCTGTTGGCTTTCGATATTATCTCCCACCATTCGGTATTATCTCCTTCGTGTTTGTCTGCTGGCATCACTGCAGCAGACAAACAGGAGACCTGGTCTGGGACCGGGCCGCGGGGGCGGCGACCCCCGGAAGCGACTACAGTGCAACTAAACTTCACAACGTTGTTATAGAAAAATATAACTATTACATTACGTTTGAGTTATGCATCTTTCTACATGGTCACTCCAACATCTCCCACATTCTCTCGCTCACTCTCTCCCTCCCTCTTTTCGCCGCTGTGCTACGGTTCGATCGGTCAAGTGTAGTTGAGCAGCGTAATTCTCGCGACTAGCTGAAGGAGAATCACCCTCCGCAAATCTACACGCTGAATGGCTCCCGCGGGTTTAGCGTTTTCTCTATGATTTCTGATGATGTGGTATTTCTCGACTGTATTCTGTATTCTGCTCCAGGGTTAATATTTTTTTTGTTGTTAACCCTTAAAAAACCTGATGTGAGTCAATGGAAAATGCTTAGTTTACCTGGGATTGGTTTAATCTGGTATTACTGTTTGTAGGTCACTGGAAACCATGGTTTACACCGGTTTAGAGGTTTACCTCTGTATATTTTTCCTCTGCGGACCACTAGGAAGCGTCTGGCACCATGTCGGACGTTTTCCCACTCGCCACACTTCGTTAATTTTGTAAATAGTCCAAGTCGGACCGAAACGTCGTCGTAATCTCCTGTCTTCTATGTGTGGGTTATTTGTGTATTGTTCCAGTCACGGTATTGTGCCTTTTGTTCTTGATTTCTGGCCGATCTCTACAACTACGTGAATTAAATACTAGTTATCCTAGGTTAGATTTGGGTAGACGAACGTAGAATAGCCCGTGACGTAGAATAACCCGTGACGTAGAATAGCCCGTGACGTAGAATAGCCCCTGACGTAGAATAGCCCGTAACGTAGAATAACCCGTGATAAGGAAATAGCAAGCGGGTAGATTAGGTCTAGCAGTTCCTTAGACATGTCGTAGTGGTGAATAAAGAAATGGGTGGTTTGTTGATGCAGTATCGAGTCTTTACTACACTAGGGGTCATTAAAGACAGCACGTAACCTTCTCACCGGACAAGAATACTTTAAGCCCTGAAATGGGGGATTTAAGTAAATTCTCAACGTACAAACACTGAGAGATAGAAAAATAAGATCCCCTTCTAATCGGGGTACATATCCTGCTTAATAAAAAAAAAGGAGGGGGGAAAGCTTCGGTCTTGAGACCTTGGTCCCTCTTTACCGGTGGCGCCGGTAACTACTTTACCTCGTAGGTGGAAATCGCAGTTAAGAGTTGTAATCGGCGCCTCGCTGGCTCAGCGCATCTCACCACAAAAAAATAAATAAATAAATAAAATGGCTGGAGGGAAAAAAATAACATTTTCCAGGTGGTTTTAAAAAAATAACTCCACCTCAAATAATATGTAATAAATAGACCGGGTCTTTGAGAACTGCAGTCTACCAGCGCTTCAATACTTTATTATTATTATTATTATTATTATTATTATTATTATTATTATTATTATTATTATTATTATTATTATTATTATTATTATTATTATTATTCATTATTATTATTATTATTATTATTATTATTATTATTATTATTATTATTATTATTATTATTATTATTTATTATTATTATTATTATTATTATTTCATTATTATTATTTCAGAAAAATAATTGTCATTATTTATTTCATGATTTCATTATTATTATTTTATTATTATTATTGTTATTATTATTATTACTATTATTATTTTTATTTTTATTTCTTTACAATTATTGTATTATTATTATTTCATAATTATTTCATTATAATTATTTTATTATTATTATTATTATTATTTCATAATTATTTCAATATAATTATTTTATGAAATTATTATTATCTTTAGGAGAAGGGATAAACCCGTAGGGGTCATACAACGCCTGGGGGAATGGGAGGCAATCCGGTTCGACCCAAGGAAGAGGGGAAGGGTAAGTTCACTTCCTTGAATCAAGAGCCCCTCGGCAGCATCAAGGATCCTCCTTATTGGAAAACAAGACTTGAATAGAGAAAGTGTGGAGGGGAAAAGAGGGAAAAGAGGGGGGGGCGAATGGTTAATAAAGGGGAGATGAAAGAGGAGAGGGGAGAGGAGACAGTGGGGGAGAGTAGTAGGAGAGAAAGAAGAGTAAGAGAGAGAGAGAGAATTATTTAAGGCTATCTTACCCCCACCCAAGCCTCCCATCCCCACCCCTTCCCCATCCATGTGGGGGAACCCCCACCACACCCCCTCTCAATCCCCCCTTCTAAGCCTTACTCCGGCCGTATGCAAATGAGCCTAACTTACATGCAAATTCTACAAGGTTGGTAATATGCCACAGGAGGTTTGATAAGGCATCTTATTCCTTGTTTGTGCGCCTGTCACTGCCCTCAGCAGTGCCTTGTCTGTGCGTCTCGTCTCTGCTCTCAGCAGTGCCTTGTTTGTGCGTGTGTCACTGCCTTCAACAGTGCCTTGTTTGTACGCCTCGTCACTGCCCTCAGCAGTGCCTTGTTTGTGCGCCTCGTCACTGCCCTCAGCAGTGCCTTGTTTGTTCGCCTCGTCACTGCCCTCAGCAGTGCCTTGTTTGTGCGCCTCGTCACTGCCCTCAGCAGTGCCTTGTTTGTGCGCCTCGTCACTGCCCTCAGCAGTGCCTTGTTTGTGCGCCTCGTCACTGCCCTCAGCAGTGCCTTGTTTGTGCGCCTCGTCACTGCCCTCAGCAGTGCCTTGTTTGTTCGCAGACGAGAATTTTGTTGGAACTAAACAATTATATGTCTAATCCGAATTATTACTGTAATATTACTACCATCTTTACTATTACTACCAATATTATTATTCAAACTACCACCACTATTATCCAAACTACCACCACTATTATCCAAACTACCACCACTATTATCCAAACTACCACCACTATTATCCAAACTACCACCACTATTATCCAAACTACCACCACTATTATCCAAACTACCACCACTATCATCCATACTACCACCACTATTATCCAAACTACCACCACTATTATGCAAACTACCACCACTATCATCCAAACTACCACCACTATCATCCAAACTACCACCACTATTATCCATACTACCACCACTATTATCCAAACTACCACCACTATCATCCAAACTACCACCACTATCATCCAAACTACCACCACTATCATCCATACTACCACCACTATTATATAAACTACCACCACTATTGTTCAAACTACCACCACTATTATATAAACTACCACCACTATTATCCAAACTACCACCACTATTATTCAAACTTCCACCCCTATTATTCAAACTACCACCACTATCATCCATACTACCACCACTATTATCCAAACTACCACCACTATTATGCAAACTACCACCACTATCATCCAAACTACCACCACTATCATCCAAACTACCACCACTATCATCCAAACTACCACCACTATAATCCAAACTACCACCACTATTATCCAAACTACCACCACTATTATATAAACTACCACCACTATTGTTCAAACTACCACCACTATTATCCAAACTACCACCACTATTGTTCAAACTACCACCACTATTATATAAACTACCACCACTATTATCCAAACTACCACCACTATTGTTCAAACTACCACCTTTATTATCAAAACTAATACCACTATCCCACAAAATTTAGCAAATCCTCAAAAGACGCTGAATGACTAAAACTCAAATATTTAACGTAATTGATGAACGTACGTTGCAATGATGCACGTTCATCACGTACGCTGTGAGAACGTACGTACGTGACGAACGTGCTGAACTTGACAAACATCAGGTCAAATATATTTTTCTAAGAGTTAGGTTCCTAACTTTGTGCGAAGCCCGTGGAGCACTGAAGGCTCGATCCTTCGTCCTCTAATCGTGCAGTATCTGGCCAGGCAGGAGCCTCGCTTGGGTGGGAGAGAGAGGGAGGAGGGGAAGGGAGGGGATGGGAGGAAGGAAGGGAACACGTAGATAAGACTAAGGCGGACAGGTGAGTGTTCAGGACGTTAATTCATCACTCCGGGCTAATGCTATCGCTGATTCATGCGCGCGTGGTGGTCTTTGTGTACCATGCTGTGCTCATATACGCATGTGTACGCACACACACACACACAAGAGGCGGGTCCAGGAGCTGTGAATCGACCCCTGCAACCACAGTTAGGTGAGTACACACACATACACAATGCTTGCGGATAATTGTAACTCCAAACATTCCGGTGATTGCAACCAACGTCTACACATGTCAGGAAGTGCTTTTTAAGCTTCAGGATTGTCAGGATGTGGAATAATTTAAACAAAAGGGGGGGGCAAGCAAATGCCATAAACAGCTTTAAGAATATATCAGAACACACGAGGCAAGAAACTAGTGAACTAAAAAAAGGGAATTAAAAACCCAAACTAGTATATAAACCTCCACCAGCAACTACTGAGGAATTTACAGATCAGTTAAGGAAGATAGATAGCTATCTGGATAGGCTAGAAAATCCCACACCAAATATTTTACTCCTTGGGGATTTTAATCTCCCTCATGTAAAATGGAAGATGGAGCAACGCATTGTTATACTGTACCAGAAATAACTCCTGGAAGCACCCTGGCTCAACAGGCACATACCAGGGAACTAATGAGGCTTTGTGAAAAGTACTCATTGAACCAACAGATAATTGATCCCACTAGAAATGAAAATACCCTGGATTTGATATTCACAAACAACGAGGAACTAATCAGAGACATAACATTTACAAAAACAATATACTCTGATCATAACATCATAGAAGTTCAAACGAGTATTAATTCAGGGTTAGGGAACTGCGACACTAATGTTAGAGACGGAATGTTCAGTAAGTTTAATTTTAATAACCATAGAATTGACTGGGAAAAAATAAACCAAGAGCTATCAGACATATCATGGAAATCAGACATGAGCACACTAAATCCCCACCAGTGCCTAGAGAAGCTGAATACAGAAGCATACAAGGTATGTATGAAACACGTACCATTGAGGAAACCCCGAAGAAGATCAGATATAGAGAGAGAGCGTAGGAGATGGTACAGGAGAAGAAAACGGGTTACTGAATTGCTTAAAAACACAAATATGTTGCAACAGAGGAGAGATAGTCTTACCCGAGAGATCACTGAATTAGAGCACAAACTTAAGATGTCATACCTAACAGAAGAAGTACAAAGGGAATAAAAGGCCATACAGGATAGTGCAAGAAACCCAAAATATTTCTATTCCTATGCAAAATCCAAGCGAAGAACTACCTGTAGAATTGGACCATTATTGAGAGGAGATTCGTATGCTGACGATGAACAGGAAATGAGTGAAATCCTAAAAGAACAGTATGAGTCAGTGTTCAGCAACCCACTAAATGACAGCAAGGTAAAAATGCAGAAATATTTTTTCACTCCAGCAGAAGGCCACGCAGATCAACTAACTGACATTAATACAAATCCCATAGATTTCGAAAAAAGAAATGGACAACATGCCCACTCACTCAGCACCTGGACAAGATTCATGGAATGTTCAATTTATAAAGAAGTGCAAAGTACCACTAGCAAGAGCCCTTAGTATTCTTTAGAGAAAGAGCTTAGATCTAGGTGAAATACCGGAGGCCTTAAAGAGTGCAGACATAGCTCCTTTGCATAAGGGAGGTAGTAGAGCACTAGCTAAAAATTACAGACCAGTAGCCCTAACTTCTCACATCATAAAAATCTTTGAAAGAGTGATGAGACGGCAGATTACAAACTTCTTGGACCAGCACAACCAACATAACCCGAACCAGCATGGCTTTAGAGCGGGACGATCATGCCTGTCACAGCTGCTGAACCATTATGACAGAATTACGGAGGCATTGGAAGACGACCAAAACGCAGATGTGATTTACACAAATTTTGCAAAGGAGTTTGACAAATGCGATCATGGAGTGATAGCGCACAAAATGAGGGCCATAGGCATTACGGGAAAGGTAGGCAGATGGATTTTCGGGTTCCTAACACACAGAACACAAAAAGTAATAGTAAACAGAGCAAGATCCAGCATCAGCCAGGTCAAAAGCTCAGTGTCCCAAGGCACTGTCTTGGCACCTCTGCTGTTCCTCATCCTCATAGCAGACGTAGATAAAAAACACCCGGCACACTTTTGTATCATCATTTGCAGATGACACTAAAATAAGCATGAAAGTCACTACGGTAGAGGACACTGAAAAATTACAGGAAGACATAAGCAGTGTTTTCCAGTGGGCAGTGGAGAACAAATGACGTTCAGTGGTGATAAGTTTCAGCTGCTTAGGTATGGAAAAAATGAATTCAAAAGGAACACTATATACAAAACTCAAGAGGGTCACCAAATAGAACGAAAGGAACACGTAAAAGACCTGGGAATAATTATGTCAGCTGAACTTTTAAAGACCATAACAAGACAAAGATCACAACCGCCAGGAAGTTGACGGGGTGGATATTGAGAACTTTCAAAACAAGGGAAATAATGCCGATGGTGACACTCTTCACACTGCTCAGTGCTGACGGCCCCGTTCAGGGCAGGAGAAATATCAGAGCTGGAACAAATTCAGAGATCGTTTACGGCTCACATTGAGCCATTGAAACATCTAAATTATTGGGAACGCCTTCAAGTCTTGAACATGTACTCATTGGAGCGGAGGAGAGAAAGATGCATGATAATATATACCTGGAAAGTACTTGAGGGCCTGGTCCCAAATCTGCACACTGCCATAACAACATACTGGAGTGAGAGATATGAGAGGAAGTGTAAAATAAACCCAGAGAGGAGCAGGGGTGCGGTGGGGACAATAAGGAAACACTGTATCAACATCCGGGGACCCAGACTATTCAACATCTTACCAGAAGATATCAAAACCGACTTGGACAAGTGTAAAGCCTTCAAGAGGAAACTGGACAGATCTTACCGGAAGATCAACCAGGCTGTGATGCGGGGGCAGCGGCCCCAACAGCAACAGCCTGGTTGACGGGGGAAAACACTAGACGAGCCTGGCCCATCGGGTCCGAGGGGGAAATCCAAACCCTTCAAAAGTATAAGGTAAGGTAAAGGAAGGGGTGAAGCAGAGTGTGCCCCCGCAACCAAATGAGTGAACACAGACCCCATCCCACACAAAATTAAAAGGGAAAATGTCGGCTTTCTAATTCTTCAGCAAATTTTCTCAGGGAACAATGGTCGAGAACCTGAAAGGTGTCTTTCGGAAAAGGGGGGAGCGTGAGCACCGGTGAGGACTCGCGCGCACCACACCACACACACACACACACACACAACACACACACACACACACACACACACAGTATTTTTAGTCAATCTGGGAAAAATTGGGGAAAGGGTGTAGTGGGGCAGGATCCATGAGCTTTAAAATGAGGTGATAAACTCATGGGCAGGGAGA